>JANAVB010018994.1:1541788-1746376 GCA_029216955.1 Iris pallida | reverse complement strand
TGCCATGATTCCAATCGTCTTGTACTTCAAAACTCCATCATGGCTAAAGTCATCTAACCGTAATAATTAACTAAATAATTATTTATAAAATTCTAAAATCCCCATTTAAATCGAAATAATAAAAAATATTTTATAAAAAAATTCGGAAAGGGGAGCTACATTAACGCCACCGAATCCGAGTTACGCCCCCCTGGGTTGGAATCACCAGCACTTCCAACTCATTCCATAAAGAGCTTCCACTTCCTAGACTTCTAGAGCGAGCACCCCCAATTCTTAGGGGTCACGGAAGCATGGAACAGCGCGACTCCATTGAACCCCTTAATCGTGTGGCCATAAAGCTCTCGGCCACAGACGCTTTGATTGCTTGGAGCAAGCAAGCTTATGGTGAAATCGTCTAGCGATCGCGAGGCAGAAGACGACGTGACTCGTACTGAAGCGAAACATGGTCGACTGTTTCTCCAGATACCAGAAGGCGCTGAACTTCACCAAAGCCATCCTCAATTCAGCTGAAGATTGAGACCCGATTTTTGGAAGCAAAAAGAAATCAAAGGGACAGCGAGGGGACAAAACTCTCCAGCTTCTTCCACGCTTGCATCAACGTGCAGACAAAAACTCACACTATATCAGATTGTCGTAGACAACGCACCAGCATCACCGACCAAAGGGTATCCAAGAGGAAGCCACAAAGTTCTACTCCAGACTTTATTCTAAGGAGACGGTTCTTAAAGACTACACCTTCCCGGACGAGATTCTCCACCTTATCAGCGACACAGACAACTTATGGCTTGAACAACCTCCATCGGAGGAAGAAGTGAAAGAAGCAGTCTGGGCCCTCGACGAGCACAGCATCCCAGGGCTAGGCGATTTTTGGGTCTTCTTTTGCACTGTTTGCCATTGATTGTAAAAGAACAGAACAATTATTGGAGGACTGAACTTAGACTCACAATACAAACTCGCTTGTACAAGAAAGCCTAGGACGAAACCTAGGTACAGCAGACTAAGTACGATTGTTTATTTTTGATTCTGGGGGTGACGATAGAGGTCGGAAAGCGATGGCCGCTCCGCCTTACTCCTTGGACGTCAGTATGCAGTCTTGGCTCGGGAATCTCTCGACGTTGATGAAGAAACGCTCTTCTTACTCCCTCGGATTGCTCTCCTGGTTTTTCTCTCTCTCTGTGATTATCAAGAAGGAGGGAGCTCTCCTGTGTAGATCTCTCTTTCTTATTTCTTTTGGTGCCGACCTCTCTCTCTCTTCTTTTTTTCAAGGGAATGATGCTGGCTATTTATAAGAGTGGGGGATGATCATTAGGGTTTGCTAATGATTATCTGTTTGGAATGTCGGCGCTCCTTCATTCTATCGACCCTTGATCCTGATTATAGTGAATCTCGGCCATTAATGCGGATAGCATCGTATCTTATAATTAATGCTAGCTGTTTTAATCCTCGTGATTGATTATGCCAATGTCTGATTGCTCGCCACGTGTCCCATTAGCTTGATGATATGCCCTGATCTCAGTAATTATGACGATGATGTCAAATATATTTGTTGAGATTCGGTTAAATCTCTTATTGATCCCATGCCACGTGTCTTAACTGTGAGTCCTGTCAGAGCCGCATAGGATTGACTATCCTCGAACCGCAGAGAGATACTCTTTGTAAGCCGCATAGGACGATGCTTCATCGAGCCGTATATGTGTAATCTTTGTGAGCCGCATGAGCTGGTGTTGTATTGGGACGCAGGGAATGTGTTCCCAGGGAGCCGCATGAGCTAGCGTTGTATCGAACCGCATGGAACGGGTTCTTAGGGAGCCGCATATGACTGATTGCCACGTGGCAATCTAGGACTTCTGACGGATTTGGTCAGAGATTTTCTTCTTTTCCCGAGGAGTCAGTCATTATGGCAAGGCCATTATGAAACTTTATGTTAGGGCCGCCACAGTGAATCGTGCTGGAGCAATAAATGAGGCCACTACTCAAACGACCAGCTGTAGAAAAGGATCACACATGGCGTCCATCGAGCCGCATATGTCTTGCTGAACCGCATACGCTCCCGAGCCGCATGTGATTGAGAGTCTTCTTTGAACCGCATAGGGCCGCTCCTGTGTGAGCCGCATAAGCTTCTTACTCAGAGCCGCATGGATCATTATTCTAATATTTTCCATGCTTCTACAGGACCCCCTTCAAAGTTTTCAATTTGTAAAAATTGGAATACTTTGAACAAGAAGCATAGCCCTGTTCATGCCGCATAGGATTTTTCTGTCTGTCTGAGCTTCCTAGCCGCATAAGTGCCTTAGTCGCATGAATTCATCTGGCCGCATAAACTGGTTGCCACATGTCCTAAACACGTGTGCAAATCTTCATTAAGTGCCTTTGATTTGATTTAACGCCGCCTTTTTGGGGGAGGATCCCAAGAGTCGGTTTTGCCTTGACCGAAGCATTTTGCCTTTATTCTTTGGAGGCGGCGCGTAATTCGAGGCATACTCCGAGACGTCTGTTCGTTTCGTGAGTCTCTTTTGCCTATAAATAGGAGTCTTTAAGCCTCTTGGGGCTTTTCTTTACCTTCTCTCTTTCTCTCTTTTTTTTTTCCAAGGGGGTGTGATCCCTGCTGATGTAGCCTTTTGATTTTTGAATAAATGAGCATGTTTCAACTCATCTTTTCTTTCTTGCACTTGCGGTGTTTATGGAATTTGGACTTGCTGGGGGATTTATTTATGGACCTGTTATCATAGGCGTACCTTGGTTTTAGATACGGATAACAGTTTAGATAGGATGTCCGGGACAGCCACGACAAAGTGGTCATGGATGTTCTCGGTACTGGGGAAAGGAATGCCGTAGAGCAGCTGGGCTCCCGGGGCATGGTAAGATGGTGGATTTATGCTAAAAAGCTTAGCGAATGAATATTTGTGGACCTATTACCCTTGGCGTACCCTAGTTCAGGATGCGGATAATGGGGTGAAAGGGAACCGATCACATTTGCTCAGAGGTTATGATGACATGGCAAACATGAAAGTTGTATCGTGAAATCTTCCTGCTCAGCGGTAATGAGAACATGGCAGGAAAGACTTTACGGAAGCTATTTGTGGTCAACAGAGGACATTTGTGGTCAACAGAGGACATTTGTGGTCAACAGAGGACATTTGTGGACCTATTATCCTTGTCGTACTCCGGTTGTGGGTACAGATAATAGGTTAAAAGAGGACCGACATACTTGCTCAGAGGTAATGTGGACATGGCAAATATGACGATTTCTTCGACGGAGCCTTCCCACTCAGAGGTAGTGAGGACATGGCAGGAGTGGGCTCAATGAAGATTGGGTACATAGAACGACTCAGAGGTAGGAGAACGTGGAAGTTCTATGCGAGGGGGGCGGTTTGTTTTTGGTGGAAGTGAAGACGACTCAGAGGTAATGAGGACATGGTCGTTTCGGAAATTGGTGGATCGACTACCCTTTTTGTGCACTGGGAGTGCGGGTAGTGAATCCTGAGGGAGGATCTCTGCCAGGAAGAAAGTTTAGAGGTATAATCATACTTGACTTACTATCTGAAAGGGTGACCGGAATGTAAGTTCAGAGGCACCAGCTGGTACATAACTTGGTAATTTGGGCTATTGAGGGAGTGGGAGTTCAGCGGCACCAGCGGGTGCATGGCTCGATAATCTGAAATAGGGTGGATGAGAGTTCAGTGGTACTAAAGGGGTACATGACTTGATAATCTGGAGAATGATGGATGAGAGTTCAGTGGTACTAAAGGGGTATATGACTCGATAATCTGGAGAATGATGGATGAGAGTTCAGTGGTACTAAAGGAGTACATGACTCGATAATCTAGAGAATGATGTTCAAACATAGTATTTCTTCAGGAACTTGCCGTTGACGGGCAACATGAGCAAGTCTCCGTTCTGCTTAGCGAGGCGGTAGGCGCCGTTGGAGAACACGGTCTCGATAACAAATGGACCTTCCCATTTTGGCTGGAACTTACCGGTGGTCTTGTGAGTCATGACCATCGGCCTCCGGACTGCCAGAACAAGATCACCCACTTGGAATGTTCTAATTTTAACTTTTTTGTTGAAGGCTCCTGAGATGCGTGCTTAGTATAGCTCGATCCTTTGCTGAGCTAGGAGGCGCTTTTCGTGTAAAGCCTCCAACTCTTGTAGACGTCGTCGATAGTTATCATCCGTCGTCAATTGATAAGTGAGGGCGACGCGGAGTGAGGGGATCTGAGTCTCCAAAGGGAGGACTGCCTCGCTCCCGTACACCAGAGAGAATGGTGTATTCCCGGTGGCTGTTCGAACCGTGGTGCGATAAGCCCATAAGCACTTGCCGAGCTTCTCGTTCCAGTCGCGTTTGTTGGAGGAGACGAACTTCTTGAGGAGTTTGATGATTATTTTGTTGAATGCCTCTGCCAACCCGTTTGCTGCCGGGTTGTATGGTGTCGAAGCGACATTCTGAATGCGGTGCTTATCGCAGAATCGGTAGAATGCATGGCTTATAAACTGTGGACCATTATCTTGGATGATTCTTCGTGGTAGTCCGAAGCGGTAGATAACGTGATGCTTAAGGAAGCTGATCACGTTTGAAGTTTTAACTTCTGCGAGTGGGATAGCCTCCGCCCATTTAGAGAAATAATCAGTGATCGTAAGTATGAAGCGGTGTCCTCGGGAAGAAGGTGGGGTGATTGGACCAATGATATCCATTCCCGATGCTTCGAATGGCCAGGATGCCACCGTTGGATGCAGAAACTCGGATGGTTGATGAATGAAATCCGTATGGACTTGGCAGGCCTTGCATTTTTTGGCATAATCTATCGCATCTGCCACCATTGTGGGCCAGTAGTAGCCCATCCGGCGAAGGCGGTCCTGTAGCTTAGGGCCGGGTTGATGGGCCCCACAAACACCGTCGTGAGCTTCTCGTACAGCTTCTGTAGCATCCGCGTTCGACAAGCACCGGAGCAATAATCCGTCGTAGGAGCGGCGATACAACATTTTCGTCTCTGTATCGTAGAAGAATCTGAGAGAGCACCGTCTGATAGAGGTAGCTTCCTTTGGATTCTCTGGGAGGATGTCGTATATGACGAAGTCAATGAACGGCTGTCTCCAGTCCGGTGTGTCGTCGATCATCTGGGCAGAAAAACTTGCCATGGCTTGAACGTTGTTCTTGGGACAGACCAGTTCGTGGCCTATTACGTCAACCGAATGATGAGCTTGGTTCGACACTGCTAAGGAAGCGGCAAGGCCTGCTAGGGCATCGGCTTCGATATTTTGGAGTCTGGGGACGTGTTCGATGAAGAATCCCTCGAATGATGAGATAATATTGATCGTAATTTGATGGTAGGGGATCATGTCTTCATGGCGAACCTTGTACGAGCCCCTGATCTGATTGACGATTAGTTGGGAGTCGCCGTATGCTTCAAGGTATTCTACCCCCAGCTCTTTTGCAAGTTGGAGGCCAATGACCAGAGCGTTATATTCGGCCACATTGTTGGAGCAGGGTTCCGTGAGGGAGTAGGCGCGATTGATCACCAGCCCAGTAGGAGAAATTAATACCACTCCGACCCCGACGACGATGTTTTCCTTGGGTCCGGTCCTTGAGGCGCCATCGAAGAACATTCGCCATATGTTATCGTGGATGGCTGTATTCGAATCGGCGACCTCGTCTGGGATCTCTTCATAGATTCTGGATGACTCCGATCCTGGGTGGGCTGCCAAAAAGTCTGCTAGGGCTTGACCCTTAACAGCCTTTTACGGGACGAAAATCATATGATAGGGGGACAGCAATATTGCCCATGTGGCGAGGCGAGAGCTGAGGGCCCCTGGTTTAGTCATGAGGACTCTGAGGGGGTTGACTCGCGAGATCACATGTATGGTTTGTCCTGTGACATAGTGCCGCGTCTTTTGAATAGCAAATACCAGGGCGAGACACTCCTTCTCTACGGCGGTGTATCGATGTTCTGGCCCGATCATCATTCGGCTGAGATAATATATGGCCTGCTCGTGGCCTGCATCGTTATTTTGTGCTAGTAGGGCACCAAGGGAGTGTTCCATCGCTCGTACGTAGAGCAGGAATGGTTTTCCGGGGACCGGGGCCACCAGGACTGGGGGATTCGACAAATATTCTTTGATGTCGTCGAAAGCACGCTGGCATTCCTCGTCCCATACGAATAAGACTCCCTTCTTCATGAGGTGTGTGAACGGTCGGCATCGCCCGGAGAGGTTGGAAATGAACCTCCTGATGTAAGCTAGCCTCCCTTGGAGGCCTCTGAGTTCGCGGAGATTTTTCGGGGGACCCATCTCCATGATTGCCTTCGTCTTCTCAGGGTCTACATGGATGCCCCGTGCCGTAATGATGAAGCCTAAGAATTTTTCGCTGGATACGCCCAAGAATGATTTTGTAGGGTTCATCTTCAGGTTGTGGGCTCTCATCAGGTCGAATACCGTTCTCAGGTCTTGCAGATGATCTTCCTTATGGCGACTCTTAACGGCGATGTCGTCGACATAGTATTCTACTATTTTGCGTAAATTTTCTCGGAAAATGAAACTCATGGCCTGCTGATATGTGGCGCCAGCATTCTTTAGACCGAATGGCATGACTGTGTAGCAGTATGTACCAATCGGCATTCAGAATGATGTGTGCTTTTCATCGTCGGGAGACATCTTGATTTGATTGTACCCCGAGAATCCATCCATGAATGACATACGTTCAAAGCCGCATGTGTTGTCGATCATGATGTCTGTGATGGGGAGGGGAAACTCGTCCTTCGGACATGCCTCATTCAGATTACGGAAGTCGATGCAGATTCGGATCTTCCTATTTTTCTTAAGGACCGGCACTATGTTGGCGACCCAGTCAGGATGTTGCTCTTCACGAATGAAGCCGCTGGCTATTAGCTTGTTGACTTCGGCTTCAATTGCGTCCATAACACCTGGGCGGAAGCGTCGTTGTTGCTGCTTGACTGGCTTTGCATCTGGCCATATGTTGTGTTTGTGAAGAGCGATATCGGGGTCTAGCCCCGGCATATCCTCGTAACTCCACGCGAACACGTCGATATATTCTCTGACGAGTTTCAGCAGCGATTCTCGTTCTTCGTTTGTCAGGCTTTTACTGATAAAGATCGATTTTGGAGAAGATTCGCTACCGAGATCCACTTGTATGACCTCATCTTCAGTAGGAGGTTCTCTCAGTTCGAACCGTTTTTCCCATTGTGCGTCTAATTGCTGGGCCCATGGTTCTAGCTCAAGGATTTCGGGAATGTCTTCGTCTACCTCGTAAGCGTCAGCGAACGCCATATTGACTGACATGATTTGTCTGAACACATCTCCGATGCTGGTATCTGAGTCGAAGTCGGTGATCCGATTGAATGTGACTACCAGTCGCATTCTTCATCTGAGCTTTCAGGGGTCATAGTAGGCGTTACATACCCTAAACCGCATCGGGTTTTGTTATAGTAGTTCCGTGGTTTGCACGCCGGGGCTGGCGTCTTCAAAGGTAATCGTCGTCCAGTGCCGTAGTTCAGTCCTGGCGTTGTCTCTAGATCATACCCCTGTTTCTGCATGAAATATTTGGATTGAGGGCTATAGAGATACAGAGGCAGTCTTCCGGCATCTGACCCGAAGTCGACTTCTTCCATAGCGGGGGGATGTAGGTTGTTCGTCCGGCCGAAGATGATCGGGTGGTCCCCTCCCTCGACTATTCGGTAAGTGTCTTCTACTGGAGTAAGTCGGATGGCGGTGTACACGTTTGTCACCTGTGTATGTAGGTGAGTGCCTATACCGTGTTCCATAGCGTATATTGTACATAGCTTATTGAGCTCGGTGTAGTTCAAAGATAACCCTTTATTGATGAAGTAAGGTATCTTTTCTAGAGGGATTACATCATCTGCGAAGGGGGTATCGGAGTGGGCAGCCACATACTTGGCCAATTCTGGTTCTTCTTCGGCCACCCCCTGTATAAATGAAGACTGGGAGGACGACCTAGTCAGCTTGATCTTCAGAGGCTCAACTGGCGGAGCAGATCGTAGAGTTGTTGGTAAACTAGCAACCCCCAGTTTGGTACTTGATGTGAGGCAAGGGGTGGCTGGTTCGCTAGAAGTGTCAGACCTCGCATCGGGGTGAAGAGTCTTCTTGGGAAGGCGTATTGTGAGCAGTCTGTCGGAGGGATTGGGCTTCTCCGTTTGGAGCTGACTGACTCTCGGTAGTCTGATGGTAAGTGGCCCTGTTATGGGTCTCGGCGCTTGGCCGGACTTGGGCAGCCGGATTCTCATCTGTTCTTCTTGTGCGGAGAGACTGATTGCGTCCTTACGCAGAGTGGCCGTAAGGGGTACGGAATTGCCCGGTTTGCGAGCCTGAAGGTGGATCGTTAGAGGTTCTTCTGATCCTGTAGCCGTCTTGTCGTGAGTTTGCACATCTTCTTCGACTAGATGCTTCTTTGATTTTTTGTATAGACAGGAGTCTGAGTAATAAGATTCGACCCCCTTGAAGGGATCGATATCGGCAAACTCTGTCCTCACGAAGCCGTGCTTATCGACATATTTGAAGCATTGGGGTAGTGTGGAAGGCACGATCATGTAATCGTGTATCCAAGGCCATCCCAGAAGGATATTGTAAGAAGTGTCGGCATCTATGACATAACAGGTGACTTCTGATTGGAGATCGCCGATCTGACACTTCAAACGGATCTTCCCTATTGGGTAGCTCCTGCCCGAATTGAAACCGCTAATGGCTGTGCTTGTAGGTGTCAGGCGATGCATCGGAATGCGAAGATGATGTAGCAGACCCTTCGGAATGATGCTTATAGAGGACCCAGGATCAATGTGCATTCGGTCCACCTTTACGTCTCCGATGTATCCAGTGTAGTATAGCGGGCGATCATGCAGGTTAGTTTTGATGAGCATATCTTGCGGAGAGAAGACGATATTGGGCATTGCTCCCGTACACGTACTATCTTGGAGCTCTGCAGGTTGGTTATCTCCCGTGAGGTTGACCTGAGCCAAGTATGCGTCGGCATTTTGGAGCGCCTCACTTAAAGCCGTACGGACATCCTTTGAGAGCCTGAGGAGTTCATATAAAGACAATTTGGCCGGGGTATTAGCTAATTGCGCTAATATGTCGAAGTTGTAGGGCCTCTCCAGCACCTGAGGTGTCTCCTTCCGGAGGGACTTGTCGAAGCGAGTCTCCTTCGGCCTAGGCTTGTCGGTCGTCGAAGGCTGAGCCGGTCCCGGAGCATCATTGGTAGTGGGCGGATGATCATCAGTCGCGCTTTCGGTCACCGGTTGGGCTTGTGTTCCGGATCGAGTAGTGACGGCCGAAACTTCCTCTTCTTCCGCCGAGGCAGTACGGCATGATCTGACTTTTTCACTTTTCCTTTTAGAAGGTGGAGAGGGCTGAGTTACCTCGTGGACTAGGTCCGGATGGACCCACATGATTTCCCCTCGTGATGTGGTGAGGGGTACTAGACCAGCGGCTTGATCGCGAGCAGGCGACAGATTAGCAATCTCCATTGTTGCCAGAGGGATGGGTATAACCCCGTCTTGAGTCTCTGTTGGAGGGAAGCTGCCGAATTGTACGAACACCATGTTGGCTGCCACGGTTACCTCTTCGAAATCGATGGCCAGGGCGTTCGAATCGATGAGATTTTGGATATACCGTTTCAGTTGGTAGCAGTCGTGTGTAGCATGGTGGACGTAGCGATGGTAATGGCAGAACTTTGGGTTCTCCAAATCAGCCGGCCGAGGCTCCCGTCTTAGTGGAGGAACCTGAATCCTATCTCCTTATATAAGTATGTCCAAGATAGGCTTGACGTGACCGTCTTCAAAGGAGTAAGTGATTTGAGGCCATTGTTTGTCTGCTGGCTGTGCATCGGGCTTCTGGGCTGTAT
The DNA here is from genome assembly GCA_029216955.1 of Iris pallida. Classification (NCBI taxonomy): domain Eukaryota; kingdom Viridiplantae; phylum Streptophyta; class Magnoliopsida; order Asparagales; family Iridaceae; genus Iris; species Iris pallida. The sequence goes on along the minus strand of JANAVB010018994.1, from coordinate 1,736,508 downwards.
CGGTCACCATAGCCTGCTTGCCTTTGTTGTCCCGGCTGTTGGAGGGGCTACTCCCATTGTCGTTGCTGGTGTTGGGACGCTTGCTCTTGTTCTCTCCCTCCGAGATATGCAACCCCAGTTGGCGAGCCTTCTTCAATCGTTCTTCAGCACTTGTAGCACTGATGTTAAAAGCCTTCCAGTCCTTGAACTGACTTTCGCCCATCCAGAGACTAATTGTTGGAAGTAGTCTCTTTTGGCAAATTTCAATCAAAGAAGAGTCCGGGTTGCCAGATGGTAACTTCATTGCGGTTTGACGAAACCGCTCAATGTAATTTCTCGTCAGTTCTTTCTCTCCTTGAACGACGTCCATGAGGGTAGACATCGTAACATCCTGCCCTACCTCATAGAACCTCTCCAAGAACAAGCGTTTGAAGCCAGCGAAGGAGTGGATGCAATTGTCTGGCAGGTTGCGGTACCAATCGAAGGCGACTCCTTCCAATGCCCCAATGAATAATCGCGTGAGGATAGCGTCATCATGGGGCAGATGGTCGGTAGTGACCTCAAAGTAAGTGATGTATCGACTTGCTGAAGTCTTGCCATCATATGGGTTGATATTGAACGGCTTATATCTTGGCGGAAAGGGAACATCCCTCCATTCAGCAGGATATGGTTGCCGTATTCTGGGGTCTTGAGAGTTTTCACGGGAGTGGAACATTGCTCGGAGCTCCTGAACCTCCCTTCTTACTTCTCGGGCCTCATCTGTCGCGGTAGGGGCCGTTATCTCGGGAGGATTATTGCCCTGGTTTGGCGCCGCTGAATTTGAATCTACGTTGATTGCGGGACCCGTGCTTGTCTGGCCAGGTGTCACTCCCTGCAGAGTAGAAAGTGCCGCTTTGATCTCGTCTACAGACTTGACCAAGGCATGCAATATGGCCTCCAACATGTCGATGCGCTGGCGATCGCTGGAACCGCCTTGATTGCTATCTGTCATGAATACCGTCTTCACAAGAGGAGTGACGGAGGGAGTGGTGGAGGATGTACCCTCCGAGTCGTACCCATGCATCGAAAAATCATCTGGATATATGGGGATGTTTTCTTCAGGTTCGGACTCGGAAGGAACACTACCCCCAGCTTCGGAGCTTGCTTCGCCTAGAGAATCATGGATGTCCTCGGGGACGTCAGCATCTGTTGTACCCGATGGGAGGGTTGTTTCTTGGGGTTCGTCTTCTTGAAACGTTGGATTATTGTGGACGTTCGGAGGAGTACTACCTCCAGCTCCTACGACCCCCAGGGTCGGGGATGATGAATCTCCTGTTGCAACAGATTTTGTCTTCGAACGGGTGTGTTGGTATACTCCGGTGGAGGGCAACCGTTTAGCCGACAATTTTTTAGCTGTAGTGGCTGATATCTTTGGACTGGAGATGCTTGTCTTCTTCCCTCTCCCCTCGGCGGGGACCTTCTGAGCAGAATTGCAGGAGACAACAGGAGGTGCCTCATCTTCTGAGTTCGGGTGCTGTAGTCTGTGGAAGACGGACGGACGATCTTCCGTCATTGCCGCGTTGTTGCAGCAGCAGTTGACGATGATCTGGGTACAGTGACATCCATGTGAGGATTCTTTGTACGCCGATGCCCCTTCTCTTTTCTTGCGTTTGTGGAGGATCGCCTCACGCAGGTCAGAGGAACCACTCTGTCCGTTCGCCGCCGGGGATTGGACTTGAGCGGTTCTGTACAACTTCCCATCAGAGGCCCGTATGATAATCAGCGGGACGCCCTGATAGTCAGAGGTTGGGGCAGCTGTCTGGGCTTTATGAGCCCGCGCTGCCCTAGACTTCTTCTTTCTAGCACTTGTGGGTGCATAATAGGAAGAGTCCAAGTTAAACATCACAGAGTCTGGCTTATCATCCAGAGAGTCATCAGGGTTCGGACCGTACGAGAGACGGTCGAAAACTGATCGAGAGGAGCATGGAGCAGATGCTATGCGGCTGGGAGCGGAAACCGTGCATGCTGTCTGCATACGGTTGTCTCCTGTCGTCGGACGAGTTCTTATGCGGCTAGGGGTCACGACCGTGCAGGCTGGCCGCATGCGGTTGGCATCTGTGGCCGCATGGGTTTTCTGCAAACGATTGACTTTACTGGCCGCATGAGTCTCGTCCATGTTGTTGGGAACTGTAGTCGCATAAGTTATGTGGCTGACAGAAGTAGCCGCATGAGTTTTCTTCATGCGGTTGGCGGATGTAGCCGCATGGGCTTTCTCCTTGCGGCTAATACTCTTCTGCGGTTCGGTCCGCGTAGAGTCCCTCTTTGTCCCTGCAAGTCCAGCATCATAATGTTTTCTTCTGCCGGACTTGGGGACAGCAGAGTTGTCTACGATCTGAAGTGGGACTGCAGGAGAATCCTTCTCGTCGTCTTGAGCAACAGAGGGCATCCCATCGAGGGCTTGAGGAGAAGCAAATGACTTCGGTCTCCATTCTTTGCGAGCCTTCGTGGTACGGGTGCGCTTCTGGGCCCGGCCAGTGCTGCTTTCAGAGAGCATCTCTTCGAACGCCTGTTGGTCAAAGCGGACGACCATCTTCTTTTGTGTGGAGCTAAGTTTGGCTGCATCTGATTACGTCACCAACTCCTCAGCCGTGGAGAAGTTAGTCCCCAGCAGAGTCGCCATCGTGTTGGCCATTGATTGTAAAAGAACAGAACAATTATCGGAGGACTGAACTTAGACTCACAATACAAACTCGCTCGTACAAAGAAAGCCTAGGGACGAAAACCTAGGTACAGCAGACTAAGTACGATTGTTTATTTTTGATTCTGGGAGGTGACGATAGAGGCTCGGGAAAGCGACGGCCGCTCTGCCTTACTCCTTGGACGATCAGTATGCAGTCTTGGCTCGGGGAAGATCTGCTCGACGTTGATGAAGAAACGCTCTTCTTACTCTCCTCGGATTGCTCTCCTGGTTTCTCTCTCTCTCTGTGATTTTCAAGAAGGAAGGGGGAGCTCTCTCTGTGTAGATCTCTCTCTTCTTATTTCTTTTGGTGCCGACCTCTCTCTCTTTTTTTTTCAAGGGAATGATGCTGGCTATTTATAAGAGTAGGGGGGTGATCATTAGGGTTTGCTAATGATTATCTGTTTGGAATGTCGGCGCTCCTTCATTCTATCTGAACCCTTGATCCTGATTATAGTGAATCTCGGCCATTAATGCGGATAGCATCGTATCTCATGAGCAATTAATGCTAGCTGTTTTAAATCCTCGTGATTGATTATGCCAATGTCTGATTGCTCGCCACGTGTCCCATTAGCTTGATGATAAATGATATGCCATGATCTCAGTAATTATGACGATGATGTCAAATATATTTGTTGAGATTCGGTTAAATCTTTTATTGATCCCATGCCACGTGTCTTAACTGTGAGTCCTGTCAGAGCCGCATAGGATTGACTATCCTCGAACCGCAGAGAGATACTCTTTGTAAGCCGCATAGGACGATGCTTCATCGAGCCGCATATGTGTAATCTTTGTGAGCCGCATGAGCTGGTGTTGTATTGGGCCGCAGGGAATGTGTTCCCAGGGAGTCGCATGAGCTAGCGTTGTATCGAACCGCATGGAACGGGTTCTCAGGGAGCCGCATATGACTGATTGCCACATGGCAATCTGGGACTTCTGACGGATTTGGTCAGAGATTTTCTTCTTTTCCCGAGGAGTCAGTCATTATGGCAAGGCCATTATGAAACTTTATGTCAGGGCCGCCACAGTGAATCGTGCTGGAGCAATAAATGAGGCCACTACTCAAACGACCAGCTGTAGGGAAGGATCATACATGGCGTCCATCGAGCCGCATATGCCTTGCTGAACCGCATACGCTCCCAAGCCGCATGTGATTGAGAGTCTTCTTTGAACCGCATAGGGCCGCTCCTGTGTGAGCCGCATAAGCTTCTTACTCAGAGCCGCATGGATCATTATTCTAATATTTTCCATGCTTCTACACGCACCTGCTGGGATATTAGCAGGAATGACAGCCACAATGCGACCTCCGCCTTCCTCTACGAAGCCACCTATCCCAGAGCCATATCAAGCACCAACCTTATCCTCATCCCAAAGAAAGACAACCGTGAGACATTTTGTGACTTTTGCCCTATCAGTCTTTGTACCTTTAGCAACAAGATAGTATCCAAGATCGTCGCCTCCCGTATGGCAGGCCTTCTCCCGAAGATCATCTCGAAGGAGCAGAGTGGCTTCGTTCGGGGGAGAAATATCCAAGACAACATCATGCTGACGCAAGAGTTAGTCACTTGCATGAAATTTCCAGCAAGAGAGGGCAACATTGCTATCAAATTAGACATGGAGAAAGCCTACGACAGACTCGATTGGCAATTTATGATCTGGGTCTTCAGAGCCTTCGGCTTCTCTGAAACCTGGACCAACGTTGTGTGGAGATCGATCAGCAAATCGTGGTTCTCCAAGGTTATTAACGAGCAAGTGTTTGCCATTGATTGTAAAAGAACAGAACAATTATCGGAGGACTGAACTTAGACTCACAATACAAACTCGCTCGTACAAAGAAAGCCTAGGGACGAAAACCTAGGTACAGCAGACTAAGTACGATTGTTTATTTTTGATTCTGGGGGGTGACGATAGAGGCTCGGGAAAGCGACGGCCGCTCTGCCTTACTCCTTGGACGATCAGTATGCAGCCTTGGCTCGGGGAAGATCTGCTTGGCGTTGACGAAGAAAGGCTCTTCTTACTCTCCTCGGGTGGCTCTTCTGGCTTCTCTCTCTCTCTGTGAGTATCAAGAAGAAAGGGGGGAGCTCTCTCTGTGTAGATCTCTCTCTTCTTAGTTTTTTTTATTCTTTTGTTGCCGACCTCTCTCTCTCCCTTTTTTTTTTTGCATGGGGAGGATGCTGGCTATTTATAGGAGTGGGGTGTGATCATTAGGGTTTGCTGATGATTATCTGTTTGGAATGTCGGCGCTTCCTTCATTCTATCTGAGCCCTTGATCCTGATCATAATGAATCTCGGCCACTAATGCTGATAGCACCAAATCTTATGAGCAGTTAATGCTGACTGCTTTAAATCCTCGTGATTGATTATGCCAATATTTGATTGCTCGCCACGTGTCCTATTGGCTTGATGATAAATGATATGCCCTGATCTCGGCAATTATAATAATGGTGTCAAATATTCTTATTGGGATTCGGTTGAATCTTCAGTGCCACGTGTTTTAATTGAAGGTCCTGCCAGGGCCGCATAGGATGGCCAACACTTGAACCACAGGGAGATACTCTTCATGAGCCGCATGAGTCAATGCCTCATCGAGCCGCAGGGGATGAACTTTCCGTGAGCCGCATATGCGTAGTCTCTGCGAACCGCAGGGGACGAACCCTCCATGAGCCGCATATGCATAGTTTCTGTGGGCCGCCTGAGTTAACATGGTATTGAGCCGCATAGACCGGGCTATGGGTGGACCGCATATGGCGGATTCATGTTAATCATATTAGAGTGATTCCTCAAAGAGCCGCATGAAGCTGTTCTCTACCCGAGCCACATGAGACTTTTGCCACGTGGCAATCTAGGATTTCTGACAGATCGGGTCAGAGATTGTCTTCTTTCCCCGAGGAGTCTGTCATTATGGCAGAGCCATTATGACGCTTTATGTCAGAGACGTCGCAGCCGTCGAGTCGTGTCAGAGCATTAAATGAGGCCATTACTCCCGTAGCCAGCTGTGGGGGGATCACACGTGGCGTCAATTGAGCCGCATGTTCCTGCTGAACCGCATATATCCCCGAACCGCATGAGTCTGAGGGTCTTCTTTCGGGCCGCATGGGGCAACTCCAGTATGAGCCGCATAGGCTTGCTACCCAAAGCCGCATGGGCTATCTATGCTTTTATTCTAATATTTTCCATGCTTCTACAGGACCCCCTTCAAAGTTTTCAATTTGTAAAATTGAAACACTTTGAATAAGAAGCATGGCCCCGTTCATGCCGTATAGGATGTTCTGTTTACCTGAGCTTCCTGGCCGCATTAGCATCTCGGCCGCATAGATCCTTCTGGCCGCATAGGCTCTTTGCCACGCGTCCTGACCTCGTGAGCAAATCTTCATTAATTGCTTTCGATTTGATTTAACGCCGTCTTTTGGGGGAGGATCCCAAGGGTCGGTTTTTGCTTTGACCGAAGCGTTCTCGCCTTTATTTTTGGAGGCGGCGCGTAATCCGAGGCGCCTTTCTACTTCATGGATCGCCTATAAATAGGAGTCTTTCAGCTATTGGGGATTCCTTTATCTCCTTTCTTTGCTTGAATTCCCTGTTGTCAGTTTTGCTCTTCGTCGTCCTCCTTCATCTATCGACCATGGCTCCTAAGAGATCTGCTGCATCGAAGGCCGCGAAGGACAAGGCAGTTGCTGCGGCGGCGACTGCAGCGACGAATGTGGTCGCTCCTCCGTCGGCTGCTGTAGGCGTTGTCCATCCTGATGTTCACCCGTCCATCGCTGGTAAGGAGGTCACTCCGAAAAACCCTAACTGCTGCCATGGCTCTGTTGCATACTTTATGCACAAGCCACATGTACGAGATGTATCGATGTGGCCGCATAGGCACTTCGCCCATTATGGCCGCATGAGTTTGTCATATTCGATCAGTGCCGCATGTGTGTTTTCGACTTGGGCCGCATAAGCGTTGCTCACTTTTGAACCGCATGAACTTGATGGTTTGTAGCCGCAGTGGTTTATATGAGTCGGGCTTAGCCGCATGAATTTATAAACCCTTCTGAATCTGAGTTGTACGGATTTGGTTAATTCAGATCCGCATGGGGCTATGACGCACAGAGCCGCATGGACCTATCTGCTGATGAGCCGCATGAGGCTGTGGAAACCTTAGCCGCATAGACTTCAGTAATCTTTTCTAATACTTATGTCTTCTTTATTTGTCTTCTGACCTTGTTTCTTTTGCCTGTCTTCAGTGACTCTGCCCGTGAATCCTGCCGAGGAACTTATGGTAGGCTCGCGTCAGTTAGCCTCGGGCGTTCATCGGGATGACTTAGTTCGTCAAGTGTCCGAACAGATACTTGTTGATGAACCTTTAGAACGGCTAAATGTCATCAGGGTTCAATCCTTTCAATTCCTTGTTGATATGATAAGCTCTGGGCCGTCTGACGGGAAGTATCTGAAACCGGTCTTCCTCTTTGGGGATGCGTTGGTTGTAGAAAACTCTCGAGTGTTGGATGTTTCGGAGAGTTGGGATTTTGACCTGGATGGGATGCCGATTCACATCCCTATTATGAAACGCCATTTCCCTTTTGAGTGGTTCAATATGATCGTTCTGGATAGGCAGATGCAGGACACCCTCACCCCAACCAGACCGGGGATGTTTGTTGGTAATATCCGTTATAACAGAGCCACTAGGTCAGTGCGCGCAGTCAAAGATCCAGCCAGTCGGTCCGTGATGGGGTTAGTTCCAGGTACCTTCATCAACACCCCGGGTCCTAATTTTTTATTCTTCCAGGCTGATACCTTCCTGAGTCAGCTAGCTTGCAAAGGGTCCTATCCTATTGGTAGGTTGGTCCTGCCGAGCTGGGTACCCCCCATTCCTTCGTGGGCTAATCTGTCTTCATGGATCCTACGGAAGTATGAAGAGTTTTTGCAGGGAGTCAACCTTTATGAAGCTATACGGGGTACCAGTCACGGATTGCCCATTAATAAGCCCCTGTTCATGGCCCATCTGGAGATGTACAATCATCGAACGGGGACCTTTTTTACCCCTGTTGGAGAATTAGGGCTTGCTCTTCACGAGATGTATGCTGTCTCCAAGCTCCCCTGGGGGGATGAACCCTTCGAAGTGTATACGCCGACGAATGAGGAGCTCCAAAATTTGGATCAGCGATTCCCCGGTTTCGTTACCGTGTATCAAGAATTATTATGCCCTCATAGCACCTGTCACCGGACGACTATCCAAAAAAATGGTAGCTCGGAGGGGGACTCTCCCCATACTAAATCTTGGGTTGCATACCTTTTCAAATTTAGCGCGGCTGGCCGAGTTACTTCCCGAGATCGTTTAACTCCTAAAGAAGTGGAGGTCTTGATGTCGACTGCCCGGAGGTCGAGGTCTCACAGTGACAGGTTCGGGAGCCAGATTGACTCCTTTAGCTACTTTCGTTATGGCACCCGACGGTTGTCCGAGAAGGCACTCTTGGCCGGATTTTTAATGGTGTGGCTGCGCAATTGCGTGGTCTCAGGAGGGGCAGGCTATATTGAGAGGATCAGTCGCCACTTCATTCTTCCTGCCGTGAAGTTGGCCTTTGGGGTCAGGCTGGCCCTCCTTCCTGCCATGGTGTATAGTATTCAACATGGTCTTCGTGTCTTCTCGTCCAAGGTCATTGCTCGTGACGTGGCAATAGATTTTGAACGTGTAGAATTGCCTTACCATTACTTACTGGGATGGCTATTGCTGCATTATCAATCCTTGATGAGACCCGGGACGGGAGAAGGCGTTACAGGTGATGACGCGTTTCTTTTCAAGTATCACCACCAGCCTTGGGAATGTAGTACCATGCCGGCGTGTCGGAGGATACTGGCGAGGGTGGATGGGTACAATTTCTTCGTATCCGTTCCTCATTTCACTGATCAAGAGGTGAGGAGTGTTCATGTTGATGGGGTCAGACCTCCTCATTTCTTGCCTGAAAAGATGCATTTTTGGCTGCGCAACATTCGTCCGGCGCATCTAGTTTACCGGAATCGCACCACTGTGTATTTGGAACCCTACTTGCCTAGTAGGTTTGCCCGTCAATTTGGGTATAGTCAGCTATTCCTCGGGCACCCCAGTTCTCACCTGGGATTTGAAGGCAGCATTCTTGACGGTATCAGAGCATGGAGCTACTATGACACCTATCATACTCGGACTAGCTTCTTGGTCCCTGCCGTAAATATGACGGATGAAATCCTGCATATGGCAGCCCTGTATCATGTCACGGTGAATCCTTTTCCCCTCGATTTTGACTTAAGGACTAGCTTCATTGTGGGCACTCGCCTAGCGGAGAAGGCTATGACGTCGAGAGCAAAGAAGAAAACGGCGAATAGGGTTCCCTCGCCCGATTCCGAATCCTTTGACACAATTGAGGAAAATAATGACCGGGACAGCGAAGACTCCTTTTCTTCGGGTGATGGGATAATGGCGGGTCAGCCTCCAGTTATGGCGGCTGAGATGGCGATGGAACAACCGTCGGCCGTATTTGACGAAGCAGTGGACCCGTTACCATCTACGTCGGAGGAGGTACGGGTAGATCTATCGCCCGCCATGCCTGGTCCTTCGCGTAAGCGAGGCAGGCATGAGCCTACCGGCGGAGAAGTAACTTTTTCTGTAAAGAGAGTGGCTGTCGGTCCCCGTCGGCTGCTTATTACGGAGAAAGGTGAGGGTGTAGACGATGTTCCGGAGGTAAGTCCAAGCCGGAGTTCTATCTTTATTGTAGTCTTCTTTCCTCTCGGGGACATGACTTGGTCATTTCTTTTTATAGGTGTCTGACGAACCAGGATCTCCTGGACCATCCGCTGCTCCAGTAGTTGATCCGGTCCTTGCCGTTTTGATTGGCGACATGTGTGCCGCGGTCCTCTCTGCGGGGGCTCTCCCGGAGGCGGCTGGAAGTTCCCGGGTTGCTGAAGCATCAGCTCGGGGGAACAAAGGTTCCTCTGGGCCCGCCCCTGCGGTCGTTGAGCTTCATCGAGATGACACCGTTCTCAGTACCTCTTCTCCCGGGGACGACTCTCTGATTCCTGATTCGGAGGTTATTGGTGAGGAGGCTATGGTGGCTGTAAACGAACCTCAGCCTCCGTACTCCTCCATTGGTAAGATAGGCCATATATTGACTACCGAAGGGGCTTATTCGCTCTATCAACATATCCTTCGGGTCAAGTCGATTCATGGTTGCCTTGGCCCTGCAGGTCCTGACCTTTTACCTCCCGCCGCGGATGTTCTCGGGGAGAGTTCGGTTGGCCATTATCCGGACGAAAGGAATGTTTCTTCTCCTCTCTCTCATGTTGAAGAGCCTCCTGCCGTCTCCGGGCAGACGGGGAGGGAGTTGGCAATGGTTTCCGCCTCGTCTTCTGCTGTTGACACGGCTCCGGAAGTCGAATTCTCGACCTTGTCGAGCATCCAAATCCTGCGGGCTGCTGAAGAGGAGTTGGCCGCTGTTCAAGCGTCTTTTCGTGCAGATTTGGTTTCTCTGGTGGCAGGAGCGGCAGACTCCGTCGCGTCTTCTTCCGTGTTACCAGCCACACTCCCGCTGACACCGGTTTCCTCGGAGGCTCTGGACGAGGTGACGCAGGATGTGGTTGACAGCTTTTATCGCCACTTAGGGAGGGGTATAAATGCTGCCGTGGATCGGGGGGTCCCTTTTTCTCTGTCTCTACGGGGAGCTCGGGGTCAAATTGACACTCTGAAGGGTCTTCCTGGCGGGCTGGGGTTAGCAGCGTTCCTGGACCCTAAGCTGACAGAGGCTGACCAGCTTGTGACCCAACTGTTGGCAGTACGGCAGGCTGGTTTGCCTGCCGCGATCGAACGAGAGCGGGGCTTCCTGGTTGCGGCTCGGGACAGGATCAAGCTCGCTCGAGAAACTGTCGGGCCGGCTGTGCAGGGGGATCTTGACAAGTTTTCCGCCTCCTATGACCGGTTGGGTCGTCGGAGTCAGGCTTGTAGGGCCCGGGAAGAGTCTGCCTCTCGTGGAATAGCTGACACGAAGGAGCGGATTCTCGCGCTCCAGGAGGAGTTAGCCTTCTTAGAGTCAGAGCGGGAGGCTGCTCATGCAGAACAGGAGTCGATTGCTCGGGAGGCCGAGCGGATTTCCCGAACTTCTGCCAACCTGGAGCGATCTTTTAAGAAGTTCGAGGACAACTGGCAGGCCCACGTTCATCTGGAGGACCCGGCGGTGTTGAACCAGGAAGCTGAGCGTCGAGCCAAACAGAGGTTTGAGCGGTCGGTCGCCTTGATAAAGGACCGCCTCACGGTGTTATGTGCCCCGGAACAGTGATCCGTCCTCTGTCTTCTCCTGCTTCTTTCCTTTTTTTTTTTTCACATGTGTATATTTTTATTTGGAAGGGATGTGATCCCCAATGATGTAGCCCTTTGATTTTTGGATAAATGAGCATGTTTCAACTCATCTTTTCTTTCTTGTATCGGCGTTCATGGAATCGGACTTGCTGAGGGGTTATTTGTGGACCCGTTACCCTAGGCGTACCTTCGTTTTAGGTACGGATAACAAGTTTGATCAGGATGTCCGGGACAGCCATGACAAAATGGTCATGGATGTTCTCGGTACTGGGGAAAGGAATGCCGTAGAGCAGCTGGGCTCCCGGGGCATGGTAAGATGGTGGATTTATGCCAAGAAGCTTAGCAAGGGATATTTGTGGACCTGTTACCCTAGGCGTCCCTTGGTTTTAGGTACGGATAACAAGTTGGAAGGAAGCCAGTCATATTTGCTCTGAGGTTACGAGGGCGTAGCAAACATGAGGGTTTTACCGTGGAATCTTCCTACTCAGAGGTAATGAGAATATGGTAGGGGGAGACTTCACAGAAGACTTTTCTATAATCAATAGTGGTCAACAGAGGACGTTTGTGGTCAACAGAGGACATTTGTGGTCAACAGAGGACATTTGTGGTCAACAGAGGACGTTTGTGGTCAACAGAGGACATTTGTGGTCAACAGAGGACATTTGTGGTCAACAGAGGACATTTGTGGACCTATTATCCTTGTCGCACCCCGGTTGTGGGTACAGACAATAGGTTGAAAGGGAACCTACATACTTGCTTAGAGGTAATGTGGACATGGCAAATATGGTGATTTCTTCGACGGAGCCTTCCCACTCAGAGATAATGAGGACATGGCAGGAGTGGGCCCAATGAAGAAGGGGTGCATAGAATTACTCAGAGGTAGGAGGACATGGAAGTTCTATGCGAGGGGGCGGTTTGTTTTTGGTGGAAGTGAAAACGACTCAGAGGTAATGAGGACATGGTCGTTTCGGAGATTAGTGGATCGATTACCCTTTTTGTGCACTGGGAGCACGGGTAGTGGATCATGAGGGAGGATCTCTTTCAGAAAGAAAGTTCAGAGGTATGATTATACGTGACTTACTATCTGATAGAGTGACCGGAATGTAAGTACATAATTTGGATTTTCTAGAATATTGAGGAAATGAGAGTTCAGTGGCACCAGCGGGTGCATGGCTCGGTAATCTGAAATGTTATGGATGTGGGTTCAGTGGTATCAATGGATACATGACTCGATAATTTGGAAAATGGTGGGTGCGAGTTCAGGGGTACTAAGAGGGTACATGACTCGATAATTTGGAGAATGTTGTCTAAACATAGTATTTCTTCAGAAACTTGCCGTTGACGGGCAACATAAGCAAGTCCCCATTCTGCTTGACGAGGCGGTAGGCGCCGTTGGAGAACACGGTCTCGATGACAAATGGACCTTCCCATTTTGGCTGGAACTTGCCTGCGGTTTTGTGAGTCATAACCATTGGTCTTCGAACTGCCAGAACGAGATCGTCCACTTGGAATGTTCTGATTTTGACCTTCTTATTGAAGGCTCCTGAGATACGTGCTTGGTATAGCTCGATCCTTTGCTGGGCTAGTAGGCGCTTTTCGTCTAAGGCCTCCAACTCTTGTAATCGACGTCGATAGTTATCATCCGTTGTCAATTGATAAGTGAGAGCGACGCGGAGTGAGGGAATCTGAGTTTCCAGTGGGAGGACTGTCTCACTCCCGTATACTAAAGAGAATGGTGTATTCCCAGTAGCTGTTCGAACTGTGGTGCGATAAGCCCTTTAAGCATTCGCCGAGCTTCTCGTTCCAGTTGCGTTTGTTGGAGGAGACAAACTTCTTGAGGAGTTTGATGATTGTTTTATTGAATGCCTCTGCCAACCCGTTTGCTGCTGGGTTATATGGTGTCGAAGCGACATTCTGAATGCGGTGCTTATCGCAGAATCGGTAGAATGCATGGCTTATAAACTGTGGACCATTATCATGGATGATCCTCTGCGGTAGTCCGAAGCGGTAGATGCCGTGATGCTTAAGGAAGCTGATCACGTTTGAAGTCTTAACTTCTGTGAGTGGGACGGCTTCCGACCATTTGGAGAAGTAATCGGTGATCGCAAGTATAAAGCGATGTCCTCGGGAGGAAGGTGGGGTGATTGGGCCAATGATATCCATTCTCCATGCTTCGAATGGCCAGGATGCCACCGTTGGATGTAGAAACTCGGAGGGTTGGTGAATGAAGTCTGCGTGGACTTGGCAAGCCTTGCATTTTCTGGCATAGTCTATTGCGTCTGCCACCATCGTGGGCCAGTAGTAGCCCATACGGCGAAGGCGGTCCTGTAGCTTAGGGCCAGGCTGATGGGCCCCACAGACACCATCGTGAGCTTCTCGTACAGCATCTTTGGCTTCTACGTTTGACAAGCACCGGAGTAATAATCCGTCGTAGGATCGTCGGTACAGCATTTTTGTCTCTGTGTCGTAGAAGAATCTGAGAGAACGCCGTCTGATGGAGGTGGCTTCCTTTGGGTTCTCCGGGAGGATGTCGTATACGACGAAGTCAATGAACGGCTGTCTCCAGTCTGGTGTTTCGTCGACCGTCCAGACGGAATAGCTCGCCACGAATTGAATATTGTTCTTGGGACAGACCAGTTCGTGGCCTATCACTTCAACCGAATGATGCGCTTGGTTCGGCACTGCTAAGGAAGCGGCAAGGCCTGCTAGGGCATCGGCTTCGATATTTTGAAGTCTGGGGACGTGTTCGATGAAGAATCCCTCGAAAGAGGAGATAATGTTGATTGCTATTTGGTGGTAGGGGATCATGTCTTCATGGCGGACTTCGTACGACCCCCGAATCTGATTGACGATTAATTGTGAATCGCCGTATGCTTCGAGATGTTCTACACCCAGATCCTTTGCGAGTTGGAGGCCAATGACCAAAGCGTTGTACTCGGCCATATTGTTGGAACAGGGTTCCGTGAGAGAGTAGGCGCGATTGATCACTAGCCCGGTAGGAGAGATCAATACCACTCTGACCCCCACGACGATATTTCCCTTGGGTCCGGTTCTTGAGGCGCCATCGAAGAACATTCGCCATATGTTATCGTGAGTGGCTGTATTCGAATCGGCGATCTCGTCTGGGATCTCTTCATAGATTCTGGATGACTCCGATCCTGGGTGGGCTGCCAAAAAGTCTGCTAGGGCTTGACCCTTGACAGCCTTCTGTGGGACGAAGATCATATGATATGGGAATAGCAGTATTGCCCAGGTAGCGAGGCGAGAGCTGAGCGCCCCTGGTTTAGTCATGAGGACCCTGAGGGGATTTACCCGTGAGATCACATGTATGGTTTGTCCTGTAACATAGTGCCGCGTCTTTTGAATAGCGAACACCAAGGCGAGGCATTCTTTCTCCACGGCAGTGTATCGGTATTCGGGCCCGACCATCATTCGGCTGAGGTAGTATATGGCCTGTTCGTGTCCTGCGTCGTTATTTTGTGCCAGCAGGGCACCGAGGGAGTGTTCCATTGCTCGTACATAGAGCAAGAATGGTTTTCCAGGGACCGGGGCCACCAGGACTGGAGGATTTGACAAATATTCTTTGATGTCGTCGAAAGCACGTTAGCATTCTTCGTCCCATGCGAATGAGACTCCCTTCTTCATGAGGTGTGTGAACGGCCGGCATCGTCCGGAGAGATTGGAAATGAACCTTCTGATATAGGCTAGCCTCCCTTGGAGGCCTCTGAGTTCGCGGAGATTTTTCGGGGGACCCATCTCCATTATTACCTTGGTTTTCTCGGGGTCTACATCGATACCCCGTGCAGTGATGATGAAACCTAAGAACTTCCCGCTGGATACGCCCAAAAACGACTTTGTAGGGTTCATCTTTAGGTTGTGGGCTCGCATCAGGTCGAATACCGTCTTTAGATCTTGCAGATGATCCTCCTTGCGGCGACTCTTGACAGCGATGTCGTCGACGTAGCATTCCACTGTTTTGCGCAAATGTTCTCTGAAAATGATACTCATAGCCCGCTGATATGTAGCGCCAGCATTCTTCAGACCGAAAGGCATGACTGTGTAGCAGTATGTGCCGATCGATGTTCTAAATGATGTGTGCTTCTCATCGTCGGGGGATATCTTGATTTGATTGTATCCCGAGAATCCATCCATGAATGACATACGTTCGAAGCCGCATGTGTTGTCAATCATGATGTCCGTGATCGGGAGGGGAAATTCGTCTTTCAGACATGCCTCATTTAGATTACGGAAGTCGATGTAGATTCGGATTTTCCCGTTCTTCTTAAGGACCGGGACTATATTGGCGACCCAGTCAGGGTGTTGCTCCTCACGGATGAAGCCGCTGGCTATCAGTTTGTTGACTTCGGCTTCGATCGCGTCCATGACGCCCGGGCGGAAGCGTCGTTGCTGCTGCTTGACTGGCTTTGCATCCGGCCGTATATTGAGTTTATGGAGAGCAATGTCGGGATCTAATCCCGGCATGTCTTCGTAACTCCATGCAAATACATCAATGTATTCTCGGATGAGTTCCAGCAGTGATTCTCGTTCCTTGTCTGTTAGGCTTTTACTGACGAAGATTGGCTTCGGAGAGGATTCGGTGCCGAGGTTGACCTGCATAACTTCGTCCTCCGTAGGAGGTTCTCTTAGCTCGAACCGCTTTTCCCATTGTGCGTCTAACTGTTGGGCCCACGGCTCAAGCTCGAGAATTTCAGGAATGTCCTCGTCTTCTTCGTAAGCGTCGGCAAATGCCATGTTGACTGATAGGACTTGTCTGAATACGTCCCCAATGCTTGTGTCTGAGTCGGAAGTTGGTGACCCGGTTGAGTGTGACTGCCAGTCGCATTCTTCATCTGAGCTTTCAGGGGTCGTAGTTGGCGTTACATACCCTAAACTGCATCGGGTTTTGTTATAGTAGTTCCGTGGTTTGCCCGCCGGGGCTGGCGTCTTCAAAGGTAATCGTCGTCCAGTGCCGTAGTTCAGTCCTGGCGTTGTCTCTCGATAATACCCCTGTTTCTGCATGAGATATTTGGATTGAGGGCTATAGAGATACAGAGGCAGTCTTCCGTTAGCTGACCCGAAGTCGACTTCTTCCATGGCGAGGGGATGCGGGTTGTTCGTCCGGCCGAAGATGATTGGGTGGTCCCCTCCTTCGATTATTCGATAAGCGTCTTCTACTGGAGTAAGTTGGATAGCGGTGTACACATTTGTCACCTGTGTGTGTAGGTGAGTGCCTATACCGTGTTCCATAGCATACATTGTACATAGCTTATTGAGCTCGGTGTAGTTCAAAGATAACCCTTTATTGATGAAGTAAGGTATCTTTTCTAGAGGGATTACATCATCTGTGGAGGGAACATCAGTGTGGGCAGCCACATACTTGGCTAGCTCTGGTTCCTCTTCGGCTACCCCCTATGTGAATGAAGATTGAGAGGGCGTCCTAGTCAGCTTGATCTTCAGAGGTTCAACTGACGGAGCGGAGCGTGGGGTTGTCGGTAGACTAGCAACCCCCAGTCTGTCACTCGATGTGGAGCGAGGGGTAGCTGGTTCGCTAGAAGTGTCAGACCTTGTATCGGAATGATGACCTTTCTTGGGAAGGCGTATTGTCAGTGGCCTATCGGAGGGATTGAGTTTCTCCGTTTGGGGTTGAATGACTCTCGGCAGTCTGATGGTAAGTGGCCCTGTTGTGGGTCTCGGCACTTGGCCGGACCTTGGCAGCCGGATTCTCAGCTGCTCTTCCTGTGCCGAGAGACTGATTGCGTCCTTACGCAGAGTAGCCGTAAGGGGTGCAGAACTGCCCGGTTTGCGAGCCTGGAGATGGATTGTCAGGGGTTCTTCTGATCTTGTGGTCGTCTTGGTGTGAGCTTGCACCTCCTCTTCGACCAGATGCTTCTTTGATTTTTCGTAAAGACAAGAGTCTGAGTAATAAGATTCGACCCCCTTGAAGGGATCGATATCAGCAAACTCTGTCCTCACGAAGCCGTACTTATCGACATATTTGAAGCACTGGTGTAGCATGGAAGGCACGATCATGTAATCGTGTATCCAAGGCCGCCCCAGAAGGATATTGTAAGAAGTGTCGGCATCTATGACGTAGCAGGTGACTTCTGATTGGAGATCGCCAATCTGACATTTCAAGCGAATCTTCCCTATTGGGTAGCTCCTGCCCGAATTGAAACCGCTAATGGCGGTGCTTGTAGGCGTCAGGCGATGCATTGGAATGCGAAGATGATGTAGCAGACCCTTCGGGATGATGCTTATGGAGGACCCGGGGTCAATGTGCATTCGGTCTACCTTTACGTCGCCGATGTATCCAGTGTAGTACAATGGGCGATCGTGCAGGTTAGTTTTGATGAGCATATCCTGCGGAGAGAATACGATATTGGGCATTGCACCCGTACACGCACTGTCTTGGGGATCTGTAGGCTGATTATCTCCCGTGAGGTTGACCTGAGCCAAGTATGCGTCGGCATTTTGGAGCGCCTCACTTAGAGCTGTGCGGACATCTTTTGAGAGTCTCAGGAGTTCGTATAAGGACAATTTGGCCGGTGTGTTAGCCAATTGCGCCAAGATGTCGAAGTTATAGGGCCTCTCCAGCCCCTGAGGTGTCTCCTTTCGGAGAGATTTGTCGAAGCGAGTCTCCTTCGGCCTAGGCTTGTCGGTCGTCGAAGGCTGGGCCGGTCCCGGAGTATCAGCGTTTGTGGGCTGCTGATCATTAGTCGGATTCTCGGCCACTGGTTGGGCTTGTGCTCCAGATCGGGTAGTGACGGCTCAGACTTCCCCCTCCTCTGTCGAGGCGGTGCGGCATGATCTGACCTTTCCATTTTTCTTTTTAGAGGATAAAGTGGGCTGAGTCACCTCATGGACTAGGTCCGGATGGACCCACATGATCTCCCCTCGTGATGTGGTGAGGGGTATTAGGTCGGGAGTTTGATCACGGGCAGGCGAAAGGTTAGTGATTTCCATTGTTGCCAGAGGGATGGGCATGACACCGTCTTGAGTCTCTGTTAGGGGGAAATTGCCGAATTGTACAGACACCATGTTGGCTGCTACGGTTACCTCCTCGAAGTCGATAGCCAGAGCGTTTGAATCGATGAGGTTCTGGATATAGCGTTTCAGTTGGTAGCAGTCGTGTGTAGCATGGTGGACGTAGCGGTGGTAATGGCAGAACTTCGGATTTTCCAAATCAGCAGGCCGAGGTTCCCGCCTTGGTGGAGGAAGCTGAATTCTATCTCCTTGTATAAGCATGTCCAAGATAGGCTTGACGTGGCCGTCTTCGAAAGAATAAGTGATTTGAGGCCATTGTTTGTCCGCTGGCTGTTGCTCGGGCTTCTGGGCTGTATCGGTCACCATGGCCTGCTTGCCTTTGTTGTCTCGGTTGGAGGGGCTACCCCTATTGTCGTTGCTGGCATTGGGACGCTTTCCCTTATTCTCTCCCTCTGAGATATGCAACCTCAGTTGGCGAGCTTTCTTCAATCGTTCCTCGGCACTTGTAGCGCTGATGATAAAGGCCTTCCAGTCCTTGAATTGACTTTCGCCCATCCAGAGACTAATTGTTGGGAGAAGTCTCTTTTGGCAAATTTTAATCAAGGAAGAGTCCGGGTTGCCAGATGGTAACTTCATTGCGGTTTGACGAAACCGCTCAATGTAATTCTTTGTCAGCTCTTTCTCTTCTTGGACGACGTCCATGAGAGTAGACATCGTGACGTCCTGCCCTACCTCATAGAACCTCTCCAAGAACAAGCGTTTGAAGCCAGCGAAGGAGTGGATGCAATTATCTGGCAGGTTGCGGTACCAATCAAAGGTGACTCCTTCCAGTGCCCCAATGAATAACCGAGTGAGGATGGCGTCCTCATGGGGCAGATGGTCGGTAGTGACCTCAAAGTAAGTGATGTACCGGCTTGCTGAAGTCTTACCATCATATGGGTTGATATTGAACGGCTTATATCTTGGGAGAAAGGGCACATCCCTCCATTCAGCTAGGTATGATTGCCGTATTCTGAGGTCTTGAGAGTTTTCTCGGGCGTGGAACATTGCTCGGAGCTCCTGAACCTCTCTTCTTACTTCTCGGGCCTCATCTGTCGCGGTAGGGGCCGTTATTTCGGGAGGATTATTGCCCTGGTTTGGCGCCGCTGAATTTGAATCTACGTTGATTGCGGGACCCGTGCTTGTCTGGCCAGGTGTCACTCCCTGCAGAGTAGGAAGTGCCGCTTTGATCTCGTCTACAGACTTGACCAAGGCATGCAATATGGCCTCCAGCGTGTCGATGCGCTGGCGATCGCTGGAACCGCCTTGATTGCTGTCTGTCATGAATACCGTCTTCACATGAGGAGTGACGGAGGGAGTGGTGGAGGATGTACCCTCCGAGTCGTACCCATGCGTCGAGAAATCATCTGGATATGTGGGGATGTTCTCTTCAGGTTCGGATTCGGAAGGAACACTACCCCCAGCTTCGGAGCTTGCTTCGTCTAGAGAATCATGGATGTCCTCGGGGACATCAGCATCTGTTGTACCCGATGGGAGGGTTGTTTCTCGGGGTTCGTCTCCTTGAAAAATTGGATTATTGTGGACGTTCGGAGGAGTACTACCCCAGCTCCTACGACCCCCAGGGTCGGGGACGATGAGTCTCCTGTTGCAGCAAATTTTGTCTTCGAACGGGTGTGTTGGTATACTCCGGTGGAGGGTAACCGTTTAGCCGACAACTTCTTAGCTGTAGTGGCTGATATCTTTGGACTGGAGATGCTTGTCTTCTTCCCTCTCCCCTCGGCGGGGACCTTCTGAGCGGAATTGCAGGAGACAACAGGAGGTGCCTCATCTTCTGAGTTCGGGTGCTGTAGTCTGTGGAAGACGGACGGGCGATCTTCCGTTACTGCCGCGTTGTTGCAGCAGCAGTTAACGATGATCTGGGTGCAGTGACGTCTATGTGAGGATTTTTTGCACGCCGAGGCCCCTTCTCTTTCCTTGCGCTTGTGGAGGATCGCCTCACGCAGGTCAGAGGAACCACTCTGTCCGTTCACCGCCGGGGATTGGACTTGAGCAGTTCTGTACAACTTTCCATCAGAGGCCCGTGTGATAATCAGCAGGACGCCCTGATAGTCAGAGGTTGGGGCAGCTGTTTGGGCTTGATGAGCCCGCGCTGCCCTAGACTTCTTCTTTCTAGCACTCATGGATGCATAATAGGAAGAGTCCAAGTTGAACATCACAGAGTCTGGCTTATCATCCAGAGAGTCATCAGGGTTCGAATCGTACGAGAGACGGTCGAAAACTGATCGAGAGGAGCATGGAGCAGATGCTATGCGGCTGGGAGCGGAAACCGTGCAGGCTGTCTGCATGCGGTTGTCTCCTATCGTCGGACGAGTTCTTATGCGGCTAGGGGTCACGACCGTGCAGGCTGGCCGCATGCGGTTGGCATCTGTGGCCGCATGGGTTTTCTGCAAACGATTGACTTTACTGGCCGCATGAGTCTCATCCATGCTGTCGGAAACTGTAGTCGCATAAGTTATACGGCTGACAGAAGTAGCCGCATGAGTTTTCTTCATGCGGTTGGCGGATGTAGCCGTATGGGCTTTCTCCTTGCGGCTAATATTCTTCTGCGGTTTGGTCCGCGTAGAGTCCCTCTTTGTCCCTGCAAGTCCAGCATCATAATGTTTTCTTCTGCCGAACTTGGGGACAGCAGAGTTGTCTACGACCTGAAGTGGGACCGCAGGAGAATCCTTCTCGCCGTCTTGAGCAACAGAGGGCATCCCATCGAGGGCTTGAGGAGGAGCAAATGACTTCGGTCTCTATTCTTTGCGAGCCTTCGTGGTGTGGGTGCGCTTCTGAGCCGGGCCAGCACTGCCTTCAGAGAGCATCTCTTCGAACGCCTGTTGGTCGAAGCGGACGACCATCTTCTTTTGTGTGGAGCCAAGTTTGGCTGTATCTGATTGCGTCACCAACTCCTCAGCCGTGGAGAAGTTAGTCCCCAGCAGAGTCCCCATCGTGTTTGCCATTGATTGTAAAAGAACAGAACAATTATCGGAGGACTGAACTTAGACTCACAATACAAACTCGCTCGTACAAAGAAAGCCTAGGGACGAAAATCTAGGTACAGCAGACTAAGTACGATTGTTTATTTTTGATTCTGGGGGGTGACGATAGAGGCTCGGGAAAGCGACGGCCGCTCTGCCTTACTCCTTGGACGATCAGTATGCAGCCTTGGCTCGGGGAAGATCTGCTTGGCGTTGACGAAGAAAGGCTCTTCTTACTCTCCTCGGGTGGCTCTCCTGGCTTCTCTCTCTCTGTGAGTATCAAGAAGAAAGGGGGGAGCTCTCTCTGTGTAGATCTCTCTCTTCTTAGTTTTTTTTTTTATTCTTTTGTTGCCGACCTCTCTCTCTCCCTTTTTTTTTCGCATGGGGAGGATGCTGGCTATTTATAGGAGTGGGGTGTGATCATTAGGGTTTGCTAATGATTATCTGTTTGGAATGTCGGTGCTTCCTTCATTCTATCTGAGCCCTTGATCCTGATCATAATGAATCTCGGCCACTAATGCTGATAGCACCAAATCTTATGAGCAGTTAATGCTGACTGCTTTAAATCCTCGTGATTGATTATGCCAATATTTGATTGCTCGCCACGTGTCCTATTGGCTTGATGATAAATGATATGCCCTGATCTCGGCAATTATGATAATGGTGTCAAATATTCTTATTGGGATTCGGTTGAATCTTCAGTGCCACGTGTTTTAATTGAAGGTCCTGCCAGGGCCGCATAGGATGGCCAACACTTGAACCGCAGGGAGATACTCTTCATGAGCCGCATGAGTCAATGCCTCATCGAGCCGCAGGGGATGAACTTTCCGTGAGCCGCATATGCGTAGTCTCTGCGAACCGCAGGGGACGAAACCTCCATGAGCCGCATATGCATAGTTTCTGTGGGCCGCCTGAGTTAACATGGTATTGAGCCGCATAGACCGGTCTATGGGTGGACCGCATATGGCGGATTCATGTTAATCATATTAGAGTGATTCCTCAAAGAGCCGCATGAAGCTGTTCTCTACCCGAGCCGCATGAGACTTTTGCCACGTGGCAATCTAGGATTTCTGACAGATCGGGTCAGAGATTGTCTTCTTTCCCCGAGGAGTCTGTCATTATGGCAGAGCCATTATGACGCTTTATGTCAGAGACGTCGCAGCCGTCGAGTCGTGTCAGAGCATTAAATGAGGCCATTACTCCCGTAGCCAGCTGTGGGGGGATCACACGTGGCGTCAATTGAGCCGCATGTTCCTGCTGAACCGCATATATCCCCGAACCGCATGAGTCTGAGGGTCTTCTTTCGGGCCGCATGGGGCAACTCCAGTATGAGCCGCATAGGCTTGCTACCCAAAGCCGCATGGGCTATCTATGCTTTTATTCTAATATTTTCCATGCTTCTACAGCAAGCGGACGGGTTCTTTAAATCCACTAGCGGGGTCAGGTTAGGGGATCCGCTATCCTCCACCATCTTCATCATTACGGCGGATGCGTTGAGCAGAAACCTTAATAAGATGACAAACACCCCAAACTTCCAGCACTACCATACGGCTAGCGGCTGCCCGATCATCACCCACCTGGCCTTCGCTGACGATATTCTTATATTCACATCCGGAGATGCAGGATCGGTAGAATTCGTCCATAATACGCTCCAAAAATATGAAAGGTGCTCAGGACAGAAAATCAACCTGAAAAAGAGTATTATTTATACCCACCACAATATCAAAAGAGAGCAAGCGGCTAGCATATTAACCACCACATCATTCCCTATCAAGCACCCCCTATTTCTCTACCTCGGGTGCCCCCTCGTGTACGGGAAATCCAATGCCGGGATCTTCGAGAACCTGACCAATCGCATCAGGAAGAAGCTCGAAGGTTGGCACAATGCCACCCTATCCCCAGGAGGCAAGATCATCCTCATCAATCACATCCTCACCTCCATTCCCATCTATACCCTGGCAGTGTGCTCTTCCCTAAGAAAGTACTATCCTACATCGAGAGCATCTTTAGCAATTTTCTCTGGGGTCACAGCGACGGCCACGAAAAGCACTAATGGGCCAGCTGGGATACCATAGCTCATCCCACTAGAGAGGGGGGGTCTGGGTTATTCCAAACTTTCCCACATTTTTAACGCTTTCTCGATGGAATTATGGTGGACGATTCTCACTAGTAAGAACTTATGGTCCAGGTTCATGAAGGCCAGATACTTCAAGCATATCCACCCGTCCATGGCTATCGCTATCTACAGATCATCCACGGCCTGGCGCCGCATCCTTCACGGGATGACCCTCACCGAACCAGTGATCCACCTCAAGGTGGGCATCGGGGAAGCATCCCCATTCCTGGAGCACTGGGGAAAGCGATTTCTTGCTTCCACCCACTCCAGAGGCTCCTAGGAACAGTACTATGAAGGACCTATGGGACCCTCCTAATAACACTAGAATTGGATCAATGTCAGGTCATGGGCTGGTTCCGCATCGACCGATTACATTCGTCGTAGTGGGTTGAGGATCGGACCGGATGTAGATATGCTTGTATGGTCGCACGATGGTGTTGGCGCCTTCTCGGTTAAGTCTGCTAGAAGCTTTATTCTGGGCAATGCGGTCTCGTCCCCTACCATTGCCTCATTCTGGTAGACGTGCATCCCCAAAATGTAGTCTTTCCTCATCTAGAGAGCCCTACGCAATATCCTCCCCACTGACGACAATCTCAACATAATCGGGTTCAGCCTCACCTCTGCGTGCACATGCTGCTCTGATCGTCAATAGGAAACAGCCAACCACATCCTCAGTTAGAGGAACCTACCGGTCAAGGTCTGGAGTGCTCTTTTCCAGCGTTACAGATTGTCTTATGGAGGCAACAACTTTCACCATCTCATGGCCACCTGGGCTTCAGCCTCCCATGGCCACCAGATCGTCGCTGGGGCCGCCACGTGGGTTATCTGGAAAAACCAAAACAAGGAGAAATACGAAGGACATCAGTACAGTAGACCAACTAATTTGGGAGACCATTCGTCAATGCAACAAACGGAGACCCCTCTGTAGGCATGGCTAGAAGGATTTCTGGGACTCTCTCTTTTCCTAGGCTTAGCCGTTTTGTTCTAGTTTGCCACTTCTTTTCTCAATATACGTGTACAGGCATCAGCATTTTGCGCCTTATGGTATACTTGTAAAGGTTCGGCCTTCTTAAATAATATATATATATATATATATATATATATATATATATACACACACACGCACACACACACACACACACACACACACACACAAACACACACATATTTTTTTGTTCTGCTGAGCCCCCTCTTCGCTCCTCTTGGCTGCTTCCTCCGAGTTTTCCACCCCTCCTTGTGGTCGGGCCACGTCGACCTCCCGTAGTCGTTGTACGGGCGACACGCATCCTCGGCTTGGGTGCGTCCCCTTTCGGCCCCTTGGCCGGGATTCCCTCCACGTCTGCCCCCTGGCCCGACGACTTGCTCGCCCTTTGTGGCCTCGGCCCTGCACATCCCATGCTCCTTCTTCCTCTCCGGCTTCTCCTACTATTCTTTCGTCGGTGCCGCCCCTTGTCTTCTGGTCATCTGCACCTTTAGTTGGCTCCGAGTTTGGTGTTAGCATTTTCCTCCCTCCAGCCGGGGGAGTTGGGCCATTCTTGGATGGTCTCCACCGTCCCTCCATCATTCAGTCATCATCCTCGGCGGTGTCTCCGCTGGGCCCCCCTATACTAGGCCGTGCCCGGTCATGTTCGGACCTCCTTTCTCTATTGTCCTCTCCGGTCGTCATTCCTTCGTCCTCTACTTCTTCGCCGATGGCCTTCGGAAGTAAGGTGCGGCCCTCCCCTTCACTGGGATTTCCTGGTCAACCCGCGGCGGCTCCCCTGAGCCTGGCTAGCGTTGGTTGCCTCAATCTGCTTCCTGCCATCCCTCTTCAGTGTGCGATCCAATTGGACCCTTCTATTTTCTTCGTTTACTGTGACACCAAGATAACTTTTGGTGGACGCGGGCCCCCAAGCTCTGCTCGGGTGTCACAATCTCTTGTCTCCAATTCTGTTCGAGACAGGCTGGCGGTGGCAGACGCGTGCCCGAATGTTCCTGTCACTGTTAACAAGTGCCTCTTGGCGCTTGGCGCCCCCTCGAATGCTCGCCTTTTGGTTGCCGCGTGCCAAACAGCTTCTGTTGACCTACGCCGTATGGCGCACGGTGACTCCGTGTAGGTGCGCCCGTGGACTGGCGCCTTTCAATCTGTGGTGCCTGCGGCACCACCAGTCCCCAAAACTCAGTGTTCGCCAGGGGCAGCTCCGGTTTCGAGCTTATCTTCCGGTGTCGAGCCAGGGTCGCTGTCTTTGGACGCGCGACCTTCTGGATATGTTCCTCCTAAACGCTTCTTGTTTGGCACCAAGCTCTGTGCGCCATCTGTCGAAGTCGGGTCTGGCACGCTGCCGGCTGCTTCCGCCGCAACGCTTCGTGGTAGCCCTCCGGTACTCGGTTTCGTGCCTCTCGAGCCGAACCTCGTGCCGATTTTCGGATCTTCGATCCTAGGTGTGCCTTCTCCTTTCATGTCCATATCGACGCTCCTGTTCTCTGTGCTCCCCAGTACCAGGATCGCTAGTGCTCCCATAAACTCTACTCTTCCGCACCTCTCCATATCCTCCACTGGTCTCAATACCCCCTCTTACGCCGACAAACTCAGACCAGATCGTACCCTTAAACACTTCTCGTCTATCGCCGAAGTCGAGCGACCAGAGATTAAATATTCATCCGACACCCAGGAGATCTTAGTACCCTTTACAATAGAAGAAATAACCTCTCTGTTTGCCACTCTTTTGCACACCTTCGTCCTAAAATTCTCTAGCGGCTGCCCGAAACTGACAAGGGTATATGAAGTTATCGCCAGCTGAGGACTATCCGTCGCGTACTCGATGGCGCCCGTGGATCCAAAACACATGTTCCTTCACCTTTGCTTGGAGTCTGACTTCAAGAATGTCTGGATTAGAGGCACAGGCAGGATCGACTCCCAAATCGTAAAAATTGTCAAATGGACTCCTGATTTCACGACGAAGAAGATTCTACTATAGTTTCAGCGTGGGTCACCCTCCCGAACATCTCACTCATTTGCTTAGCCCAGCAGCTATAAAAATAATCGTGAACTCCTTTGGCACGTTTGTGGCAATGGCAGAAGAAACTAGAAACCTCACCAAAGGAAACTACGCCAAAATTTGTATGGAACTGGACCTTTCGATGGACCTCCCCAACTTCACCCAAATTTTCTTCGGTAACAAGATGCACACTCAATAAATCATTTACTACAACAACATCATCTATTGCTAACACTTCCATATGTGCAGACACTCCACCGAGCACTGTTTTCGAATGCACTCCGAATTGATGAAGAAGGTGACTCGAAAGGTCGCGGCCCCCCAACCGCCCAGGAAACTCCAACAATCCCCTCTACTCATGTTACCCAACTCCCATATCAGATTTGTTGCAAGCCCAGGAAAATCTCATAACCAAGAACAAGCATCCTCAAAAATAGATATTGTAACCTACAAACCTCCTACTTTAAACCTTTCCAATAAATTCGACATCCTCGCGACCGACCTCCCTGATGCCTCTCAGAAGAGTACCAGCAGAGCTAACTATGGGGAGGGCTAAACTCTGACAGGGGATACTGCGATCAGTATTTTCCAGGAGATCCCTACCTCACCGAGGACGATTTCTGGATGGACGCCCTGGCCAACCTTGGAGAAGGTATGATGGCCAGGTTGCAACAGGCCATCAATGAAGGCATCACCAGCAAGATTTGCTACTTCGGAGCACTGGCCGAGATTGATGGAGAGGTATATATGCACCCGATCGTGGAGATTGACTGAGCTAACAAGGAGGGTAGAAAAGCGATCGAAGGCGAGGCCCTCAGGATCCCGCCCGAGGAGACTAAGAGAACCTCTAAAGAAGGTAGAAAAGCAGCCTCCACTTCCAAAAAAGTGAGCAAAAGACATAACAAAGATGCCACGGTTGTAATGCCCCAGTCCCAAAATACTTAAGATTAAGTACGCAGACATTCCAGCTAGATACATACGAGTATACACTAATATATGGAATCCTCGTATATACATAAGCTGTAAAATACAGTAAACCATGGTAACTAAATCTCATCCACAAAATCAAAAGAATAATGATATAAATCAACTCATGAATTATTATTTTATACAAGACATTGGGCGGAGACAAATCTACTACCAACCAATTTAATAAGAAGGAATACATAATGATGAAAGGAATGGTCGAGCGAAGCAAGGGCGAACCAATAGCAATCATCCTCGAAGAAATAGAGTAGATCGTAGCCCTGGGCTAGAGCACCTGCGAATAGACATGAAAGTACATATATGGAGAGATCACCAGGTCCTGAGGGACGTAACAAGATACTGTAGACACACAAAAAAAGAAGAAGAAAATGTTGTCTTTTCTTTTATTGGCGCAAGGCACAACAAATCGAGTACGCCTGAGAGATCCTGCGTCGAGGATCCCCGAGTACAAAAATAGAATTCTGGAGAATAGGACGATGGAGATCGAGTGGCAGTTGATCCTTTACTCTGTTGACACTCCGATTATAAAAGTGGAAGAAAACCTAAGAAAATTGCTAACTCTCGGCTCACTGGGAAAAAGTGCAGCAATTTGGCTATTGAAAATGCTCTCCGTTCTGTCTTTTGAAAAGGGATGAGGCCTCCCATTTATAGTTGTGCTTAAGATGGAATGATGTTATGTGCCCACATGAGGAGACATGCTAGTTCTTATGTGGGCGCATAGGATGTAGGCGCATACAGGCTGCGAGATCGTAGGTTGGTCGTGGTGTTGACGTGGCCGCATGCTTCAGTGCACGACTACTCGTGGAGACTGATGTGGTCGTGCGCTTTGGTGCACGTTTTGATCATAGCTTTGACTGAGTCAGGCTTGGACACATAGCTATGTCTCAAGCTATGCGCCCTCCTTTCGAGGGAGCTAGTCTTGGGCTCATGAAGCTACACTTGAGTGGGCACATGTACCTATACTGACTGGGCGCATGGAGCTACACTGACTTGGACGCATGGCACTACACTGACTGGGCGCATGAAGATGCACTGACTTGGGCGCATGGAACTACACTGATTTGGGCGCATGGGGCTTCATTTGCTAAAAAAAATTTATGCTTCTACAAGACCCCCTTCAAAGTTTTTGATACTTGAACAAGTTCAAAATACTTTGAAAGAAGCATAGATCATCTTCTCGCGAGGCAATAGGCGCATCGCATGGTTCTTCCCTTGGGTGCATAGTATTTGGCCAGCCTGTCAGGAAGATACGACCTTTGAGATTTGTCTCAAAATCCGAACTGACAGATTCATTGGAATAGAATTTGAAGCGGTCCATCCTTCATACATCGTCCACGTTAGCAAGGGGCAGTCGCATAGTATGCAGGAAGCTGATCCCTCACATGGGCGCATAGGCTGTAGTGGGCACATAGAACACAATAGGTGCATACAACAGGTGGGCTCATAGGAAGTGGCCCATGCCTATAAATTGACCCTGAAGGAGAGAGAAAGTTCATTATTCCTTTCTCTTTGAATTTTTCAGAAAACACTTCTTCTTTCTTT
The DNA here is from genome assembly GCA_029216955.1 of Iris pallida. Lineage (NCBI taxonomy): Eukaryota > Viridiplantae > Streptophyta > Magnoliopsida > Asparagales > Iridaceae > Iris > Iris pallida. Next base: position 1,707,884 of record JANAVB010018994.1, on the reverse strand, counting down.
GAGAACCATGTCTCCCAAGGACGCCAAGAGATCCGCGAAGGGCAAGGAGGATGCGTCGAGTGGCTCTCCTCCTGCGGCAGAGTCCTCGGCAGTCCAGGACCTGATTTTGGGTGAGGGTATGCTTCAAAAAACAAAGTCTCGAGCGTTAATTTGCGACGCTCGGACTTCTCTTCTGCCTGGAAGCTTGCGTCTTAAGGCAACATACTTCTGTAAGCATTACTATACGCCTACAGAAGTCATGCGCCAATACTGTGGTGTGCTATGTGTCCACGTGTTGCCATGTTATGCGTCCTTTAGGCTGTGGCATGTTATACGCCTACGTATTATCCGTGTGTTATGCGCCCGCATGCCTTGTTCTGGGCGCATATCCATTTTGGTGCATAGCCTTTTTGGGCGCATAGAAGCACTTTAGAACATAGTTTTTCCTGCGGTCTTCTGAATCTAACTTTCTTTCTGCCCCTTGCTTTTTACAGCATCCATACCGAAGGTTGAGACCTTTGTGAAGAAGGAGATGTTGTCTTCTTTCGTCAAACAAGAGTCACCGTTCATTAAGGAGGAGGTGATACCAAAAATTGAGGTAAAAGAAGAGTTGGCGCTCATCGGAAAAGGAATCACTCCCAAGATTGAAGCTGCTGTAAAGGAGGAGTCCAATGAAAAACAGATAGCAACTCTAGAGGGGGGTGAATAGAGTTTATAGCGATAATAGCCAATTAAAAAATTTAAACTCTTTCACAAGAAAAACTAATCAGAATAAATGCGAAAATAAATAGGGAGCAAGAAAGCAAACGTAAACACAGCCGATTTTAACCTGGTTTCCCTCGTGGAGGACTAGTCCAGGCCTGAGAACTCTAGCTCAGGATTAAATCTACTATTTGTGAAATAGTAGTTACACTCCGTGCCTTTTCTTCAGAAGAGCACGTCAATTTCTTACAAGGGATCGCAGTGGCGATGCTTGGAATTTTTCAAGCAACTTCTTGAACTCTTGCACAAGACTCCTAACTGAGAGATGCTGAGCACTCGAGACTTAGGAAGCTTATGGCTAGTAGATGAAGAAAGGTATGGCTTATATTGAGATTTAAAAAGAAGAGAAGAGAAGATGGGATGAATGAAAATGAGAGAATTATTGGCCTATTTATAGGGTTTTAGCAGGCAAAATTCGGCCAGAATTCTGGTAGGGATTTTCAAAAATTTGGCCGTTGGACAACTAGCAACCAGCCAACCAAAAAAATTAGGGTGCTGATTTTTAGGGGACAGAGTTCGGCCCGAACTCTGTGTGGAGGCAGAGTTCGGCCCGAACTCTGTCTCCAGAGCACAGAATGGGTCTTAAGGTCCAATGGGCTTATTTTGGATGTGGAGCTTTATGGATTTTGGATAGGCTATAGGTCAAGTCTCAAGAACTCAGCACAACTCAGCTTACAACAGTCTAGACTCAATAAATATAAAAGTACAGACTCAAAAGCGACTTGTATTTTGTAAAACTGAGCAGTCGTCTGGCTTGAGCTGGATGCTGTCGTCGTGTGTCGTATTGAATTATTACAAGTATTATTTAGTCAATGTCGTCAATATTTGGTTGACTGTGACTTTGTGTCAACTGTAATGCCCCGCTCCGCACGGTGCCTTACGCTGAAGCGTTGACTCAACGAGTCGCATGGACCGAATAAAATGTATCGATGCAAATCGATAGGCGAGTTACATTATCCCGAGCAATGCATCAACTTTGTCGATGCGAAGAGTTGCCTTGCCCCGAAAGAATGCATCGAGTTGAATCGATGTGAAGCGCCGCGTTGCCCCGAAGGATGAGTGCGTTGAATCGGCTCGAAGATTCTAAGAAATCGAATCGACCAATGCGCAAGTCCGAATCGAAGCAAGTATTGATTTTAGTTGGTTTCGTGTGCAGGTTATACTTTGACAGAAAAATATTAGAGGTCGATCTTTTGCAATATTTAGTAAGGGGTCCGCGAAATCAAATCGTCGCCTTGCGACGGGCCGAGACTTGGGCACGCTAAGGCAAATCGGACGTATAACTCAATGAAGCACGAAGTGCTCGAATGGCTAAGTCAGGAGAGTGGCCATGCAACAAAGTTAGGGAATCGAGCCGCATCGGCTCGGCGAAACAACGGAGGCATATCAACTCAAGGTGGGAGGATTGACTTCTTTTTACTTCTTCATTCGATAAGTCAAATATATCATTGTATGCTAAGTTAACCTATCGATGCCACGGACGTGGCCGATCGAAGATAAAATCATAGTGTGAGTCGAACACTAAGTTAGAACAATTGAAATGAAACGTGCATCAATATACACGAGTCGCTATGGGACATTGGATATCGCTAAGGCGAGCGCCTCGGTGCGCAAGCCGTAAGAACATGGGATAACTGTAATCGGCGAGTGCCTTCACTACAAGAAAAATGGCTTTTCTTGACGGTTTTTCCCCGTCAAGAAAGACTTTTCTTGACGGTTTTGGATCCGTCATCTAGGCCCCCGTCAAGAAAAGTCGACGCTTTTCTTGACGGTTTTTTATTTGTTTTCTTGACGGTTTTAAACCGTCAAGAAACAAGCTTGTCTTGACGGTTTTAAACCGTCAAGAAAACAAACAAAAAACCGTCAAGAAAAGTGTCGACTTTTCTTGACGGGGGCCTAGATGACGGGTAATGACCGTCAAGAAAAGTCTTTCTTGACGGGAAAAAACCGTCAAGGAAAATATTTTTTGATGTTTAAAAACCGTCAAGAAATGAATTTTTTTTGACGTTTTGCAATCGTCAAGATAAACATGTTTACAATAATATCAATATATTCCAGAATCCAATTACCAAACACACATAATATCAATATATGCCAGTTACAACACACACATAATATTATAATACACAATCTTTTTATTGATCACAAATACAAAGTTTGTACATCACAAACATCCAAGAATGATATATACAAAGTATACAAAAATTCTTCTCAAGATTGGAGGAAGAAGAGTACAAAGAATCACAAGCATGACCATAATTATGATGATGATCCTCAAGGTGATAATATGAGCTTGATTTCCTTCAAGAGTCTTCTCAGGATTGTGGACGAAGGAGAACAACCTGGTTATTGTCAAGAACAAACAAAGAATCACATACTAAGGGCTTAAAGAAAATTTATGTATGACTCAACATATACAATACATAATGCAAACTAACATGCATGGATGCATACATGACATAACTAAGATTAGAGTGCTCAATATTTCTCTTGTGCTCTAAGCTTTCCAATTTGGCAAAAAGGGATATTTGAGAATGAAATCAGCATGTAAGGATGAGTTGAAACTTTAATCTTCAGTTGTCCATGACATAGATACCGGTATATTATTTTATTAAGCATGAAAGGTAGCATGCATGACCAAGAAGAATGGGTCAAGTTTTATAAGTCCAGGAGTGCCTTCAATAGGTCATGATGTAATTCCATTGACCCTAATATCATAATTAGTTCCCCAAAAATGACTGGCTTCACAAATGGACTCAGTTTTATGAGTCACTTCCCATTTTACATTATTTTAATTTTTATGGGAAATTTCTAAAAACTATTGCAGCCTTGAACCTTGACATCTCCCTAACACGCCAAAGGCCTTAGCCAGTAGGCTTCCCCATCTTAGTCACCAGCTTGCAATTTGAAAAAAGCCACATATTATTTTCTAGAGGATAAGCCACCAACTAATGTTGCACAAAAAGACAACTCAATAAGTGCTTCGTGACTGAAGTATAGTGGAGAGAATTATACTGATGTACTTCAAAAGTAAATTGAGCCAGAAAGTATAATAGATGTTATACCATATCAACATGCAACAAAGTATACTCACATGTTCGAAAGCCAAGGTGACAAATCCTCCATTGCCTGATGCTCCGTTAACATGAATATCTAGCTTACGAAAATGTTTGATGGTTGTTTCTACACTTCTTGCCACATCCTCCTGCTTGCACAGATCGCCTTTAAGCCCAACAGCCTGTGTGACATAATTGATAAAGATTTATGTATTATCGAAGCATTAGGCTAACCAGATACATATTAGAGGATTCTCTAATATTGGTAAAGATTAATGAAGATCCACCTATGAATTCTTCCATTTTAGATAGCTTCATTGCCACATCCACCTGTAACATTATAAAACTATGTAGTTCTAGTTCAATATTTTCATAAATGAAATATTGCATCTAGTCTTATGGACATATCAAGAAAACTAGCAAGTTCGTGGGGAAGTATATTTATCACATCATTAGAAGAAAGCAAAAGGTAAGGTGATGGTCTGATGGCCCAATGCACCCTGCACATAAATCTTGCAACAAATTTCAAGTACCAATCATATAACTCTAGTTGGCATATGTAAGAAGAAAGGGAAAATGAATAGATTCCAATTAAGATGCAAATGGAGCCCTTAAAATTGCTACGTGAAAGACAATAAACAACTTCCTAGTTTAGAAATGTGTCTGAATAAAATATTAACTAATAGAAAGAACAATACAAATTGGGTGGTATTGGTAGTATCCTCCTACAGGACATTAATTATGTGGGAAAACACATAATAAAGCACTATGTAAGTTTAAAAATACATCAAACAATCTCATGATGTGTGTAGTATGAGTACTATATGTGGATTATGAAACTATAACTATAAAGTTGTTTGAAATCTAAAATTATGATGAACAGAAAATAGTTTATCGAGCCAAATAGAGAATCCTTTATATGGGATAGCTGATGTATAGTTGTTTCAAGTTTATGGAGTTGTCTTTGCTAAAGGCATCAATGATGTTATCCTCGCCAAGTCCTTCAAGACTGATGTCTCGACCATTTAGAATGTCAAGGCTGACCTTGCACCTAAGGCCTAACCTTGCATCTCTATTATGTCCTACTTCATATGCATAACGAGTACTTGGAGCCAATTGTTTCTTAATTTTATCGAGGAATGCCTATATACAATATTTATGTCCTACCCAAGGGCTTATTTTTAAGAATTTTTTGTTGTTACCTTCACTCATGAAACAAACCAAACAGTTCTAGAATATGCACATAATATTTCAAGGGTATGTTGTTGCTGTTGGTCTTGCTCCCTTTCCTGCTACTTTTTTTCCTTCTGAGTTAGGACTAAATTGTTGTAGAAGACGTACCACCTCATGATGCTAGGACTAAACATATGTTACCACAATTAATATACTTTTTAAGAAGAACATCACTAGTATTTAACTTGTTTTGATGAAGAAGCCATATCAATTTAATTACCAGTCCCGCATAATATCCTCAACCTTATTTTAAACATGGATATCACCTTCCAAATATCCTTCTAAATACTGGGCCTTCTTAGGAAAATTTCTTAGATAAATGATATAACTTGCTTCTATTGACATAGATAATAGTTAGTTGTTTAACTAAAACAAGATCAATATGAATTAAAGCTCATCTAAATACTTGGTACAGTTTCCAATGTTGTCAAGTATGTTTCCTGTTAAGATATTGTTTCTCATATAACTGAAGAAACAAAGTTGGTAAGGAACAAGCAATGAAGGTAAATACACATGTAAGTCACCACATTGAAAGGAATCATGGAACTCACAAAAACCATAGCCTTGTCAGTTGGCACATATCAGTAAAGTGGGTTCCTTCTAAATTGTTCTCTTGCAGTTCCTTGAAAATTACTCATCTAGCATTAGTACAAGAACAACACATACTTTTGTTGACTACAAATGGAACAAGAGTCTAAAAAGGCAAAATCATATGGCCCTCCAACTTGCTGATATTTTTCAACCCTACTTGTGTTTCTTTAGGTGTGTGATTCCCCAATTTATTCTCAAAACATTGACTTTTCTAAAAAAAATCCTAGCTAACGTATAGTTCTATTACATTTCACTGATTCATAAAACTTATATTATATTAAAATTTCTTATCCTACTTCCCCAAAGAAAATGAATCACAAATGATAACAAGCTGAGAACGTTCTCACAAGCATTATAAAACTCTATTCCAGAAAATACATGGATATGAGGATCGTTCCAACCAATTTGCAGAACCCAAACGATAGCATCAGAACGTGTGTCTCCTAATTGTAGGAGACACAGACCAATCATCATCGACACGCATATATGAAATAGCAAAACCAACCCAAGAGTTTCAGAAATATACCGAAGGGCAAGTCGGAATCCGAAGGGACGCCTCGGACTCGTGCTACGTGTGCGGACACGGACGTCGCCTCGCCGTGTCGCGGCTGCGATCATCGGGTCGGCTACGGGAAGCACGCACGGAACGGGAAGCGTCCACGGGAAGCACGGGCAGCAAGGTCGGCTCTGCGGGGAAGCACGGGAAAAGCCGACGGGTCGGGACTGAGCCGAAGAGCTCGCCGGAGCTAGGGTTTCCGGGGGGGTCGGGATGAAGAACATGGGAGAGGGGTTTAGGGCTGTGGAGAAAATCGGGGTCGGAAAGGAAGGGGGAAGAGGGAACGCTTGAAGTCGGCTGCGGGGATGAGAGGGGAGACGGCGGATTGCCGGAGAACAGGGTTAGGGCACGGTCGGAAGGGCTGTGGAAGTCGGGGTGGCTGACGAGATGGTCGGAAAAGAAGCTAGGGAAGAGGGCGGAGGAGAGGGGGAGACTTACAGGCTCGGTCGCCGGTCGGGGTTCGCCGGCCGGGGGAAGACTTCCACCGGAGGGGGAGCTCGAGAGGGAGAGGGATGGGGGAAGGAGGAAAAGAAGTATGTGGATGTGAAATATATAAGAAACCCTCGATTCCCAAATTTTGTTAAAACCGTCAAGAAATTTTTTTTTTTGAAAAAATTACGAAAATGGCATATGAAATGTGCGCGCCTTTTTTTTTTGCACATGCATTACTTGACGGTTATCAGCAAACCGTCAAGTAATGCAATGGGTTTTCTTGACGCTTTGTATAAAACCGTCAAGTAATATGGTCAAATTTTAATATATAACAGAAAAATGGGTGTTTTGTTGACGTATGTCTAAAACCGTCAAGATAACTGCTTTCCTTGACGGTTTTGACCATACGTCAATAAATTGACCGTCAAGAAAGGTCATTTTTCTTGTAGTGCTTAGTGCACGAACCATACCGTGCCTTTGCTGCACGAGTTAGACGGCTAGAACATTGAAAGACAATAGGCAAGCGCCCTAGCGCGCAAGCCCTGAACATTGAATGCTAAGTTATAGAACATTGGGATACGGTCGAAACGTGCCTACGTGCACGGGATAATAAAAGATAGCTTCGTTGCGAGAGAATACAGTTGTGGCATGAATGTGGCAGAACTGTCGGATATGACATGGTGCCTCAAAAGGTGTTCGAGACCTTCGGGTCATTTGGTTGACGAGCATTGAGTTGAGGCACGATGCCATTGAATCATTGAAACGAAGTATGAAATGTAAGAACACAGAAAGCTAATGAAAGAGATACGAGATGATAAGTTTGAGTCTCGGACTCAAGACTATGTTTGGTTGTTTAAATTTGATTACTTGAATGATAGGGCATTGCATGGAAGATTGGAATGGGCTCGAGATTAAATAGTGATAATAGCTCGTGCACGAGTATCCCCCAAACGGTTAAATGCCGGAGGTCCCCGGAACCGATTTGGCCACGGAGGGATGGATAATCTTTGTAGGCGCACATCCTTAAACAAGATGGAAGAAGCCGCAAATGATGGCATATAGCGGGAACGTTTCGGTTGTTTGGGATGTGACCCAACCCGTGAAACGCCCGGCAGCCCAACCAAATATTGAGAAAAGAAGGAAAGAAAAGAAAGGAACTCCTTTAGTCCATTCCGGCGCGGATACGCCAACGGCCCTCATATAGTTAAGTAACGATGGATTGAAAGTGTAGGCGCATATATGTCCCGCATAGAGATCCTGCTTAGAGATGCACAATAACATGACAGGGAAGGATTACGGCGTATTTACCTTACGTCGGTGCAAGGGCGAGTGCGTCGACTTGGTAAGTCGCGCCACGAATCAAACACGCGATTGCTTGTTTGTTTGCCTATTCAATTCTATAACATGCTGTTATAATAACATGCTTTACGCTATCAAAGATGCCATAAAATTGACCCTAAGGAGCACATAACAAGATCATAAGCTAAGTTGCATGATTCAACATAAATATTAAAATGTCGGTTTGGAAAGATGATCTTTGCTTCAGTACATGTGAGGACGAACGTACTGATCCCCCACCAGCTTCATGCAGGGTGCAGGGAATGGATTGCTCGCGGCGAAGCGTTGCTTGAACGTGTTAAGGCTTGGAATACCGAAGCGTATTGAAGCGTGCTATCGCATTGACGCTCGGACTACGCAGCTGGATTGATGCGGCCGAGATATAGAAGGCATGATGTATGGAACGGTGAAATCCTTTGTGGGCAAGAGAGAACCTGAGTGTTGTAGCCAATCTGGCATATATTGTTAGGCTATCGAAAGCCATTGTTATCTCAGTTTCGGATATCAATAAAGAGAATTGTTTCGTATACTCTGTTTTTCTTTCGTTGTTAATATCGAATCAAAAGATAACCATTTGAGAACTTGTCATTTTGCCTTGCACGAGCGTAACTCCAGGCTCGTGCGGCATCACGCACCCTGCGAGGACGATGATTCGGGTGATTCCGGGTCGGGGCGTGACAAATTGGTATCAGAGCTCTAGGCTCAATTTCCTCGGGACGCTCGCTTCATTACAATTCGAAAAGTTGTCCACCACCACTTGATATCACTCTTGACTCTACTCGATGCCGCACTGGATGTTCCATACAATAAGTCTAATACAAATCGTATAATTTTTCCGCATATGTTTTGGAAATTACAGGATGTTTGCTAAGGAAGTCGCGAAGGGTATATTGCATTGAATGCAAACGAGCCGTAAAAAAATGTTAGTTGCTGCAAGCACAATAAATTATGAAATACGATTTGAGATGTTGTCGCAATGTAACATGTTGAATGAGAAATAAAATAATGCACGAAGTGCAACGAGTAATGGCGAATATGCGTTAAAATGAAAGTGAGAAGTGATAAGCCAATACCGAATGTGTTAAAACGGATTGTGCATTGACTTGGAAAGTCGAGAGTAATTCGTTTTACGAGGTACGGTAAATGTCAAAATAATCGTTGCACGATGTGCAACGCGTATTGAAAGTAAAAATTATTGCACGTGGTGCAACGCATATCAAATTAATCGTTGCACGAAGTGCAAATGAAATTGGAAATGAATCGTTGTACAAAGTGAAATGAAAGTATCGAAAATAAATCGTAGCATGATATGCAATGCGTATCGGAAGTGAAATTTGTTGCACGGGGTGCAACGCGTATCTAAATAAATTGTTGCACGAGACGCAACGTAAGGAAAGAATTGAACTCGTAAATCAATAGAACGAATCGTTCGGTTGCACACCAAACTTATGTTGGCAAACAAGAACATTGACCGAGTTGCATTGGATTTGATAGAATCCAAGTTACGGTTGTGACCAAGCACGATCACTGCAGAAATCGTGAGTCGGAAGAGATCGTTGGTTTATACTAAGTATAGCGCGAGGGAAATGGCTTAAATTTCGAGTGGTATATGCCATACCACGTAGGCGATGAATGACTCGATTTCGAGTGGTATATGGTATATCACTTGTGCAATGAATTGCATCGACGCTTTGTGAGAATTGTGGAAAGTTTGTTCGCAACGGACGGGAGAGTACCGAGACTCGATTGAAAATTTGTATGACGATATGTTGATGCAAGTATTCTTTGAAATTCGGTTGGGATGATAAGGCGAGACTCGTATCAATGAACGATACGTCGGACGAGAATGATAAGTCGGTCGGACGACCGAGACGAGCGAAACGATTATGCCTTGACGCAATAATCGGATCGACGGGAAACGAATACTCGAGCTTATAAATGAGTCGCACGACTTACAATTTCGATAGAAATATTGGGCGATATAAATTGTAATCGAATCGCACGATGTGCGACTTCGGTAAAAAAGTTGGTTGACACGAGAAACCGTGCCTATGAAATAGTTGGTTAAGTTACGGCGACACTCATTTGAGTACGACTGTAAACACGCAAAACTTAGAGGGCGAGATCGTATAACTCGAGGGCACGATGTTGGATAATCGGTAACTCGGTTACGCGAATCAAAGTATAGCGGGATGCGGCGAATCGAAAAACAAGTTGATGCGTATGGAAAAGTTTGTTGCGAACTTGGATGTATGCAAGGTGAGTTAAGTTGACGTTGAAACAGATTCAAAGTTGACCCTTACGTTATCGAAATGGATACGGCGTATCGAGATCGATACGTAAGGAAACGTAAGCGATGTGAGAATACAAAATGGAGTTGCGCTATCAAAATTTTGTAAGTAACGATACGAGAATGAACGAACTTGGTTGCTCGTAAATTTTATGATTAATCAAGGCGAGACTATAAGTCATCGATGATTGTTCGATGCATATAGCATCTCGTGTGTCAACCCGTGAATAAGATAGACTCGAACTCGATGCGAGTAGATGTTTCATAAATTGTGGAATCATCAACGGCCGGGCATGACTTGACTCAGAGGCTAGTTGCGCATTAGTTGCGCCGATAGAAATGGTTTTGTCTGAAATTGGGTAGTCACATAGAATCGTCGGAACGTGATTTGGCTCCGAAATAAGATATAGCATGGTTCGTATTAACTGTCCTTCGGTGATGATCCATAATTATCGAGCGTAGCTTCGGGGCAGCTGACCCTAGAAGACTTGACCGCCAAATCAAATTGAATGCTGCAGACCGTAAGATGACCCATGCGATATCGCATAAGAGATTGCACCGATAACAAATATAACACGGTGCATGTTGACGATAAGTCTAGGCGATCGAGAATTGTTGGAACAGCTTTCGATTGAGAATGAAATTTACTAACGAACTTGGTGATGCGAGGAGGCGATTGCGAGAAACGTGCTATGCACGAGAGGGAACGATAAGGGAATGACCTATAAGTCATGTCGTTAGATTCGGATTCACCTTGCAATTGAGCTTGCGTGAATCAAACTTGTATTCGATGTTGCGAGACGGATATGTTGGAAATTTGGCTAGTGAATTCCTACTCGTTAGGAAATCGAATGTAAGACGCGTCGTAAAGACCTTCGTGCTAAGGCGATCGTTGCCTTGAGCACTGTCGCCTTGCTGTAAACTTTCATGTAGGATAGATTGTGGCCTTTGTGCAATGTCAATTTAAACTTGCGTCGGGAGAATCTAAGCACGGGGACTATGTAAGTAACCAGCGGACGTAGCCCTGAATGTTGATGCATTTGCAATTCAACGAAGGAAATCATAATCGAGATAAGTGCATAGCCAGACTTCGGAAATAGTTGGGTAGCGACTTCGAACGCAAGGCGTTGCGGAGGATCGTTGCGATCGGATGCGCGATGGCTTGACGCGACACGTAGAATTGATAGTCCCGATAAAACATACGAAATAAAAAATGCGATTTTCAATCGCGTCGCGTGCAGTAACTTTGTTGAATGAATCGCATGTGTATCAATATGCATATGCGATGAAATTTCGAAAACAGTTGCTAAGGATAAGTCCGATCGAGAGTACGAGATGGCAAGCATAGGATTGAAATTTACCTGTCAGCTTTGTTCCTATTTGCTACGACTGGACTCGGTCGAAATACATATATCTTCGGGACGCCTTGAATATAGTTATGAATCCAAATCGAGTTGTATACAAAATTCAAATCGAGCTGCAGGGAAGACTTGAAATGTTAATGAAAAGCTTGCAAGATAGTGTAAAACTGAACAACATTGGTGGGACGAGATCGTGAAACGATCTATAAAATACTTAGTTGGAGTGTTGGTTTTGGTTCGAGGACGAACCTTGTTTTGAGTGGTATATTCTGTAATGCCCCGCTCCGCACGGCGCATTACGCTGAAGCGTTGACTCAAAGAGTCGCATGGATCGAATAAAATGTATCGATGCAAATCGATAGGCGAGTTACGTTGTCCCGAGCAATGCATCAACTTTGTCGATGCAAAGAGTTGCCTTGCCCCGAAAGAATGCATCGAGTTGAATCGATGCGAAGCACCGCGTTGCCCCGAAGGATGAGTGCGTTGAATCGGCTCGAAGATTCTAAGAAATCGAATCGACCAAGGCGTAAGTCCGAATCGAAGCAAGTATTGATTTTAGTTAGTTTCGTGTGCAGGTTATACTTTGACGGTAAAATATTAGAGGTCGATCTTTTGCAATATTTAGTAAGGGGTCCGCGAAATCAAATCGTCGCCTTGCGACGGGCCGAGACTTGGGCACGCTAAGGCAAATTGGACGTATAACTTAATGAAGCACGAAGTGCTCGAATGGCTAAGTCAGGAGAGTGGTCGTGCAACAAAGTTAGGGAATCGAGCCGCATCGGCTCGGCAAAACAACGGAGGCATATCGACTCAAGGTGGAAGGATTGACTTCTTTTTACTCATTCATTCGATAAGTCAAATATATCATTGTATGCTAAGTTAACCTATCGACGCCACGGACGTGGCCGATCGAAGATAAAATCATAGTGTGAGTCGAACACTAAGTTAGAATAATTGAAATGAAACATACATCAATATGCACGAGTCGCTATGGGACATTGGATATCGCTAAGGCGAGCGCCTCGGTGCGCAAGCCGTAAGAACATGGGATAACTGTAATCGGCGAGTGCCTTAGTGCACGAACCATACCGTGCCTTTGCTGTACGAGTTAGACGGCTAGAACATTGAAAGACAATAGGCGAGCGCCCTAGCGCGTAAGCCCCGAACATTGAATGCTAAGTTATAGAACATTGGGATACGGTCGAAACGTGCCTATGTGCACGGGATAATAAAAGATAGCTTCGTTGCGAGAGAATACAGTTGTTGCATGAATATGGCAGAACTGTCGGATATGACATGGTGCCTCGAAAGGTGTTCGAGACCTTCGGGTCGTTCGGTTGACGAGCATTGAGTTGAGGCACGATGCCATTGAATCATTGAAACAAAGTATGAAATGTAAGAACACAGAAAGCTAATGAAAGAGACACGAGATGATAAGTCTGAGTCTCGGACTCAAGACTATGTTTGGTTGTTTAAATTTGATTACTTGAATGATAGGGCGTTGCATTGTCGATTGGAATGGGATCGAGATTAAATCGTGATAATAGCTCGTACACGAGTATCCCCCAAACGGTTAAATGCCGGAGGTCCCCGGAACCGATTTGGCCGCGGAGGGATGGATAATCTTTGTAGGCGCACATCCTTAAATAAGATGGGAGAAGCCGTAAATGATGGCATGTAGCGGGAACGTTTCGGTTGTTTGGGATGTGACCCAACCCGTGAAACGCCCGGCAGCCCAACCAAATAGTGAGAAAAGAAGGAGAGAAAAGAAAGGAACTCCTTTAGTCCATTCCGGCGCGGATACGCCAACGGCCCTCATATAGTTAAGGAACGATGGATTGAAAGTATAGGCACATATGCGTCCCGCATAGAGATCCTACTTAGAGAGGCACAATAACATGACAGGGAAGGATTACGGCGTATTCATCCTGCGTCGGTACAAGGGCGAGTGCGTCGACTTGGTGAGTCGCGCCACGAATCAAACACGAGATTGCTTATTCGTTTGCCTATTCAATTCGATAACATGCTGCTATGATAACATGTTTTACGCTTTCAAAGATGCCATGAAATTGACCCTAAGGAGAACATAGCAAGATCATAAGCTAAGTTGCATGATTCAACATAAATATTAAAATATTGGTTTGGAAAGATGATCTTTGCTTCAGTACATGCGAGGACGAACGTACTGATCCCCCACCAGCTTCATGCAGGGTACAGGAAATGGATTGCTCGCGGGGAAGCGTTGCTTGAACATGTTAAGGCTTGGAATGCCGAAGCGCATTGAAGCGTGCTATCGTATTGACGCTCGGACTACGCAGCTGGATTGATGCGGCCGAGATATAGAAGGCATGATGTATGGAACGGTGAAATCCTTTCTGGGCAAGAGAGAACCTGAGTGTTGTAGCCAATCCGGCATATATTGTTAGGCTATCGAAAGCTATTGTAATCTCAGTTTCGGATATCAATAAAGAGAATTATTTCGTATACTCTATTTTTCTTTCGTTGTTAATATCGAATCAAAAGATAACCATTTGAGAACTTGTCATCTTGCCTCGCACGAGCGCAACTCCAGGCTCGTGCGGTATCACGCCCCCTGCGAGGACGATGTTTCGGGTGATTCCGGGTCGGGGCGTGACATCAACAATCTCCCCCATATTGATAATTGACAAAATAATAATTGTATATTCAATATCCATACCTGGACATATGTAAAGACATAGCTCTCCCATAATTAGTACCGAGCTTAAGACTAGCTCCCCCGTAGACAATGCTGTAAATCTTGTTGGCCTGTTAATAACATTCTTCCAAAAGCATATATAGACAAAAAGAATATAGAATATACATATCTCCTCCTTTTGGCATTTAGCAATTTAAGATAAACAAGTAATAACTGGCAAACACACCAAAAGATATGAGAAGAGACTGCATATGAACTGATATAATGACCAAATGTCTCAAGAGTCATAAAGACATAAACTGATAGAACTACCAAAGTCTCAAAAGTTACAGCCCATAATAAGTCTAATACAAACCAAGTACATAAAAGAAACTAAAAACAAAATGCATAAACTATAAGCTATGATCCTCAATAGCAGTAGCAGGAAGTAGTCCATATCTATCATCGAGTGCATAAAGGCCCAGCGTCGTCCGATGGATCTGTAAAGGAGCGACGAGGGTCCACGAAGGCTGCATCTGGATCCAAGTAGCGAATGACCCAAGGGTCATCGATACGATAGCCCTCACGACCGGGATCTTGCTCCATAGGAATGGGCATGGAAGGATGGCGAGACATGGAATACCGAATATCATACAGCGAGTTGCTGATAGCACTCATCTGCAAGGTGGTCCGATAATCCAGCTGAGTCCATCGATCATCCTCCAAAGTGAAGCGATCGTGGAGCATGGTCTGAAGAGACTCGAGGGTGGCAGGAGGAGGAGGAGGATCCTGTCCAAGAGGAGGGGCATCTGGCTCATCATCAGAATGGTCAGACACTACTGGTGAGCCAATGGCTGCCTGAAGCCTCCATGCCTTAGAGAGGTAGACAGGGGCAGGTAAGAATGGACACTCATCAAGGGATACATGAAACGCACGAAAGATCATAGGAAGGTATAATGCATAAACCAAAGATCTTGGTTTCTTTCTACAATTAATCATCCAATCCATCATTGTGCGTGGAAGATTAAAGGAAACATGGAAGTGGAGATGGTATAAGGCCGAGATTTTAAAATAAGTGACTTCATCGGTAGAACCCGCTTTGGGTAGAATGGTGTTGAAAATGATTCGATGAAGCTCATAGAAATAGGGATTGAGGAATTTAGCCAAAAGCTTACGAGGACGTGTGTTAGGGCTACACAAGTCGTCCTTAAAGCTTTCAAGTGAAATCCCTTCGAGAAATTAAAATGATCTAGCTTCAACAAGCTTTTCCCAAGAATTAGGCTCTTGAAGCTCAAGATATTCGGCCAATTCGAAATCATCAAAGGAGATATCAATTTTTGCAACTCGTGAATAAATATGAGTATCATCATGGGTTAAGTTGCAGTAAAACATTTGAATAGCACTACGATAAATGACCGAATTTGTGGTAACTAGTTCATCAAGGCAAAGGTCATGAAATAGTGCATCATATTGTGAGAATATGGTAAAGTTGATGGG
This sequence comes from Iris pallida, assembly GCA_029216955.1. Lineage (NCBI taxonomy): Eukaryota > Viridiplantae > Streptophyta > Magnoliopsida > Asparagales > Iridaceae > Iris > Iris pallida. The sequence continues at coordinate 1,692,133 of JANAVB010018994.1, read as the reverse complement.
GTGTCCCGCAAACACCGGACGTGTCCGAAAGTCACTAAACCAATCATTTGAGGCATCTAGTGAAACAAAAATTCGGTCGTCAAAAGTGTTTGGATCATGTATACGTAGAGGATTGAACAACGGATGGATTTGTTGTTCAATGGCCGGTGCAACAGGTGATGCAACGGGCGGTTCACCGGGAGGAGAAGCATTCGACGAGGATGCGCCCTCGGTCCGAAGTCTCTTTTCGCGGTTGAACAAACGAGGAGCCATAATACAATAGATAATAAAAGAAATTGAGATATAGAAGAGTGTGGAATTATACCTCAAACTAGTGATGAACAATATAGGAGAATTGAAAAAGAAGCCTTCTCCTTGAGTTTGGGGAAGAATTGACCTCTAGAAAGGAGAAATTAGGGTTAGGGTTTTGAGAGAATAGAGTAGGAGAGGTGGAAAAGGTGGTAATGAGGAAGGAGAGGGAAGAGAAACCGAAAATATGGTGAGGGTTTCTCTTGGTCGGAGCAAATAATAGCCATTGGATCTTAATTTTAATCAACGACTGAGACTGTTCCCGGTTCTGGAACAGTCAGGCCGAATTCGGCCCGAATTCTGGTAAAGGTAGAGTTCGGCCCGAATTTCGGATCCTGGTCACAGAACAGGAATCAGGCAGAAAATGAAAACGAATGGTTAACTAAGAAAGACCAATATAAGATATGAGTATAATTACAAGAATGATCCAAGAAGTAAACAGATGAAATGAGTTTGAAGCAGCAATATAAAGTTGAAAAAATAGTATTTCAGCATGTGATAAATAAAAATGAATCGTATAATAAACAATGAATTATATAATAATTCAATATTTTGAAGCTGTCATGGGTTAGCTGCAGGGGCCGGATCCCAGCTAGCGGTAGTCCTGAGGACTAGTGCACCGTGTCGCTAAGGTTTTTACGCCTTGTTGTCAGAAGGACCCTTTCGGCTTGTACCCATAGCATGTTCATCATAAGAGAATCAAGATATACTCGATATTTATGCAGGTTTATTTTAATTTACAACAGCTTCATCTAAAATTCCAAGTTCACGACAAAGAAAATTGAAGCGCTCTTCGGATAATGGTTTTGTGAAGAAATTCGCTAACTGATGATCAGTGTCCATAAATTCTAAGTTAATCGTGCCATTTTGCTGATGATCACGCAAAAAGTGATGACAAATTTTAATGTGCTTCGTGCGTGAGTGACAAATGGGGTTCTTAGTAAGATTTATAGCACTAGTGTTATCACAAAAGATTGGAATATGCATGAAAGGTAAGTTATAGTCTTCAAGGGTTTGCTTCATCCACAAAATTTGTACACAACAACGCCCAGCTGCGATGTATTCAGCTTCTGTTATGGATAGTGTGAAAGAATTCTGCTTCTTACTAAACCAAGAGACTAAAGCTTTTTCTAATAAATGACACGTGCTGCTCGTACTTTTACGGTCGACCTTGCATCCGGCGAAGTCAGCATCAGAGTAACCAATGAGGTCAAATGATGTTGACTTGGGATACCATAGGCCCACTGTAACCGTACCCTTAAGGTATCGAAAGATACGGTTAACCGCGGTCATGTGTGATTCCTTAGGATTTACTTGATATCTAGCACACAGGCAAACGCTAAACATAATATCAGGGCGACTAGCAGTAAGGCAGAGTAGACTGCCTATCATACCTCGATACTTACGTTGATCTACGGGTTTACCGCTATCATCTGGTTCAAGTTTGGTTGAAGTAGCCATTGGAGTGCAGATTGGTTTGACGTTGTCAAGGTCGAATTTCTTCAGCATGTCCTTTGTATACTTTGACTGACAGATGAAGGTTCCATTTGACATTTGTTTGACTTACAGCCCAAGAAAGTAGTTGAGCTCCCCCATCATGCTCATCTCAAACTCGGTCTGCATACACTTGGCAAAATCTTGACAAAGGGTTTCATCAGTAGAACCAAATATAATATCATCTACATATATTTTTACTAAAAGAATAGTGTCTTTAAAAGATATTATAAAAAGTGTGGTGTCAATTTTTCCTTTTGAGAAACCTTTCTCAAGCAAGAAATTGCTTAGCCGTTCATACCAAGCTCTAGGGGCTTGTTTGAGGCCATACAGCGCTTTCTTTAGCTTGAACACGTGGTCGTAAAATTTGTGATTTTCAAAGCCAGGTGGTTGTTTCACATAAACTTCCTCCTTAATAAATCCATTCAAGAAAGCACTTTTAACATCCATTTGAAATAATTTGAAATTTTGAAAATTTGCAAATGCACAAAGCATCCGAATAGATTCCAATCTAGCAACAGGAGCATACGTCTCATCATAGTCGATACCTTCCTCTTGGTTATATCCTTGGGCTACTAGACGAGCTTTGTTGCGTGTGACTGAACCATCTTCATTCACTTTGTTTCTAAAAACCCATTTAGTACCAATAATCGAGTGATTAGTCGGTCTAGGAACGAGTTCCCATACTTGGCTTCTTTCGAATTGGTTGAGTTCCTCTTGCATAGCAGAGATCCAAAATTCATCATTGAAAGCTTCTAAAATATTTTTTGGCTCAATTTGTGAAATAAAGGTAGTACTAGCAATAGAGTCTCTTAATGATGACCTAGTAGTTACTTCACGTGAAACCTCACCGATCACCAAATTTTTTGGATGTGATGGCTTGAAAGAGAATTTCTTTGGCAAGCCCTCCAGAGAATTGGTTTCGGTTGTGGTATTCATTGGAGTAGAAGTTGATGGCTCAACATCATCATCAAGAGTAGCTGCTGCACTGTTATCTTCATCAAAAGTCACATTTGTAGACTCTTCTATAATTAATGAGCGTTTCTTAAAAACTCTATATCCCTTACTCTTGGCAGCTTAGCCAAGAAAAATACCATCGTCAGCTTTGGCATCAAATTTGCCTAGGTTGTCTTTGGTGTTAATGATAAAGCATCTACAACCAAAAACTCTAAAATAAGAAACATTTGGGGTTCTCCCAAACCAAAGCTCATAGGTGTTTTCTTCGTAATAGGACGAATAAGCACCCTATTTAAAATGTGGCATGTTGTACTGACAGCTTCAGCCCAAAAGTATTTCGGAAGTGAAAACTTGTTCAACATGACTCTAGCCATATCCCCAAGAGTCCTATTCTTCCGCTCCACAATACCATTTTGTTAAGGAGTTCTTGGACAAGAAAACTCATGATCAAAACCATTAGAATCACAAAACTTTTCAAAATTAGAATTTTTGAATTCGCCTCCATGATCACTTCGGATTCGAGTAATCATGTATCCTTTTTCGTTTTGAACTTTCTTAACAAAAATCTTGAAAATCGAAATAGCATCACTCTTATTTGTAAGAAAGAAAACCCAAGTAAATCTTGAAAAGTCATCAACAATAACAAAGGCATAGAGTTTTCCACCAAGACTGGCTACTCTACTAGGGCCAAATAAATCCATATGGAGAAGTTGCAGGGGTCTAGTAGTACTTACAGAGTTAATAGAATAAATTGAGGACTTGGTTGCCTTATTTAATTCATATTCGGCACATACCGTGTCCTTTTTGAATGTGATATCGGGCAAGCCTCTAACTAGCTTCTTGGTCGATAGCCTGGATATAGTATCCTTGTTGGCATGACCAAGACGCTGGTGCCATAGTAATAGTTCATCTTTATGAGCATCTAGGCATCTACCTGCATTGTTAGTATTTTCAGACAAATAGAAAATATAAATATTATCCTCTCTTACCCCTTCAAAGCGATGTCTCCTGTTGACCTATCATAAATAAGGCATTTGTTTTGTCCAAAGTTAATGTCATATCCATGGTCAGCAAGATGACTAATGCTGAGCAGGTTATGCTTTAACTCGGTCACTAGGCAGACATCCTTTATTACGGGAGAGGAAGGATAACCAATATTATCATTACCTATAATATAACCTTTTAGGTTGTTGCCAAAGGATACATATCCTTCTCTCTTCATCGATAGTGATGCGAAAAGATTTGCATCTCCCGTCATATGCCGCGAGCATCCACTATCGAGAATCCACTTACTTTTAGTTGAGGAGGGAAGGTCCACCTACATCATGAGTAGATGTGACCTTTGGTACCCAAGTTCTTGAGGGTCCTGAAAAGTTAGTTTTTGGAAACCATGCATATATCTTTTTATCTACTAATCTTCTAATTCTACATTGTGGTGAAATGTGTCCATGTAAACCACAATAAGTACATACAGCATTCCTATTTATATTAGGAGCATGCTGGTGATGTCTATAAGTAGAGTGATGAGGAGAAGTATGATGATATGTAGAATTAGCATGGTGATGATGACTATATATAGAGTGATGTGGAGTGGCATGGTGATATTGTCTATATTGAGTAGCATGGTGATGATGTCTATATGTAGAGTGATGGTGATGTGGTATTTGTGTAACATGATTACGATTGTATCTATGTGTAGCATGATGATTTGGTTTCATATGATAATTATTTCTACGTGCATGTGGTTTGTGTCCTTTGTGAAAGTGTGTGTATATGTAAGCATGGTTACGTGTTGTAGGTGGATGACGTGGGTGACTAGTATGAGAAGTATCATGCTTTGTGTGTGTCTCTTGGGTTTAAGGTTGAGCAACCTGTTTTTTCTAATTTAGTCTCTAGTTTCTTAGAGACAGCTTGCAGTTCAGTAATCTTAGCATTCAAACCATGCATCTTAGTAATAGAAATCTTGTGTCTACTCTTTTCTTCTGCAAGCTCCGTGTTGAGTGTTGTGATTTTTTGTGTTTGTTTTTCAATGCGTGCTTCGGCATCATGTAAGCTTATTTTAAGCTTAGACACCTCATCTGTGACATCCGTGGATGAAGTGTCTCTAATGTTATCAAGTAATAGAGAAAGTCTTTGAATTTCGACTTCATGACTTTTGATTTTGTCCTTGGCATGTTTGTATTTACCAATGACCTTTTTGTGATCATTAAGTAAGTCGGTGAAAGCATCGCCAAGTTCATCAAAAGTGAAGTCATCAAGAGTTTCGTTTGATACCTTGTCGGAAGTTGCCATTAGGCACATATTAGCCATATCTTGAGTAGAGTCCTTTTCTTCCTCGGAGTCACTAGCTTCGCTTTCATGCCAAATGCTTGTGTTGGCATATTTCTTTGAGGAAGTCTTCTTGTATGGATTCTCATAACGGTTGCTCTTCTTTAAGTATGGACAATCTTTTCGGACATGTCCTGTCTTCTTGCAACCATAGCAGGTTGGCTCTTCTTCGTCGTCTTCTTGAGGTTCCTTCTTTCTTCGGTTGAAGCAAAAGAATTTCTTAAAGTTGCGGACGAGGAGAGCTTGATCATCACCTTCCGAGTTGTCGTCATCCGTCTCTTCGGGGTCAGCCCTCCATCGGTTAGCTTTGAGAGCGATCTTCTTAGACTTAGGAGAAGGCTCTTCGAAGTCCTTGAGGTCAAGCTCATGAGTCATCAGCTTTTCCATCAAGGTCTCCATGGACATGGTTGTGAGATCATTTCCTTCTATGATGGTTGTCACCTTAGGGTTCCAAATCTTTGGGAGCCCCCTAAGTAGCTTGCGAATCTTCTCGTGATTTGTATATTTTTTGCCGAGCGAAGATAGGGGGTTGATGATGTCGAGGAATCTTGTGAACATTTGTGTAATCGTCTCATTTGGCTTCATCTTGAAAGCCTCATATTCTTGAGTGAGACGGCTTATCTTTGATTCCTTGACTTGGGTGGTTCCTTCATGCGTCACTTCTAGAAGTCTCCATACTTTGTGAGATATGGTGCATATAGAGACCCTGTTGAATTCATTCCTATCTATAGCACAGAATAAAGCATTAATAGCTCTCGCGTCTAGACTTGCATGTTTCTTCTCTTCGTCAGAATATTTGTCATGTGATTTCTCAACGAGATCACTATTGACAACTATTCTGGTGGGCTTTTTGTAACCGTCAGTGACGATAGTCCACAGGTCAAAGTCTAGCGACTTGAGATAAAAGCTCATCCTTGTTTTCCAATATGTGTAGTTAGTTCCATCAAATAGGAGAGGCCTATGAGTGGACTGCCCTTCACCATGATTGAAAATCAAGGATTGTGTGGTTGCCATGGATCAGCTCTAGGATGTTAGTCCTTGTTGAGAGAACAGAGCTCCGATACCAATTGAAAAATAGATGGCAACTCTAGAGGGGGATGAATAGAGTTTATAGCGATAATAGCCAATTAAAAATTTAAACTCTTACACAAGAAAAACTAATCAGAGTAAATACGAAAATAAATAAGGAGCAAGAAAGTATACGCAAACACAGCCGATTTTAACCTGGTTTCCCTCGTGGAGGACTAGTCCAGGCCTGAGAACTCTAGCTCAGGATTAAATCCACTATTTGTGAAATAGTAGTTACACCCCGTGTATTTTCTTCAGAAGAGCATGTCAACTTCTTACAAGGGATCGCAGTGGCGATGCTTGGAATTTTCTAAGCAACTTCTTGAACTCTTGTACAAGACTCCTAACTAAGAGATGCTGAGCACTCGAGACTAAGGAAGCTTGTGGCTAGTAGATGAAGAAGAGTATGGCTTATATTGAGCTTTAGAGAGAAGAGAAGAGAAGATGGGATGAATGAAAATGAAAGAATTCTTGGCCGATTTATAGGATTTTAGCAGGCAGAATTCGGCCAGAATTCTGGTAGGGATTTTCAAAAATTTGGCCGTTGGACAACTAGCAAGCAGCCAACCCAAAAAATTAGGGTGCTGATTTTTAGGGGACAGAGTTCGGCCCGAACTCTGTGTGGAGGCAGAGTTCGGCCCGAACTCTATCTCCAGAGCACAGAATGGGTCTTAAGGTCCAATGGGCTTATTTTGGATGTGGAGCTTTATGGATTTTGGATAGGCTATAGGTCAAGTCTCATGAACTCAGCACAACTTAGCTTACAACAGTCTAGACTCAATAAATATAAAAGTACAGACTCAAAAGCTTGTATTTTACAAAACTGAGCAGTCGTCTGGCTTGAGCTGGATGCTGTCGTCGTGTGTCGTATTGAATTATTACAAGTATTATTTAGTCAATGTTGTCAATATTTGGTTGACTGTGACTTTGTGTCAACACCCAAGTCTGAGGGTAGTAGCACCGAGAGTTCTGACCCACCTGCCCCGACCGAAGACTTTAATCAAACAGATCCTTCATATGTAAAATGGTTGAGGGAATGGTATATGCCTTGACACAGCTAGGAACCGTGGGTTCCATGAATGTTCGTATTTTGTCTTGGTATTGGCTTTGTATTTCATCTCTTTTTGGACATCAAATGTAATCCTCTACTTCTTGCTCAGATAAAGAGATGGAGAACCTTTTGTTTTGCTCATGAGATGCAGTCCTGTGAATGTAACTAATTTTGAATAAACATAATACATTCGCTCTACTTTTTGCTTGTGATAAATGTGGTGCTTGTTTCTAGAGAGCCAAATACCGCATTTGTGTGAAGGGTATCCCATTGGGGAATTTTTAATGTGGACCTATTACCTTTTTGTGCATCCAGAAATGCGAGCAAATAGATTAGAAACAAAACCTGACAGCGGTAACATGGTCGTGATAGATTTTGTGATCTTGACACCATGTCTTTTATCCCAGATTGTGTATTGGTGTCGAGTCAGAAGACTATCGGTATCAGAGGTAATATGGACGTGACACATGATAATCAAGAGTATTTTTTGGTGGAATGGATTTTTTTGTCAAGTTTGGCTTCTTGTCAGGTATCCCTTCCTGAGGCGGAAAGGACTTTCCAAGCTTCTTCTCCGACGCCCTCCACCGAAGATGTAGAGATGTCCCAGGAAGTTGACTTGAGGGCGACGTCATCTGCACAAGAGGATTATCTGTCCCAGGCTGCCATGACTGCCACTGCTTCTGCCCATTTAGAAGGGCAGCTGGCGAGGTTGGAGGGGAGCATCAGAGTCTGATCTTCTTTGAAGATGAAGCCGCTCATCAAGAAGAGGCACGGCATCGAGCTGTCGTGAAATCTGAAGTCGAGATTATAGCTTTGAGGGACAACATCAATCGCCTGTGTATCCCGTAGGTTTTTGTAACTCTTTTTTTCGGCCGTCATGGCTCTTGTACCTTTTTTCGTCTCTTGATAGACGTTTAAGTATAGAATAAAGAATCTTTTCAGAAGTGAATGTGGTTTTGTGAAATGTAGATGCTAGAGGTAGTGTAGACATAGCAAGGACATTTCTGGTAGGTATTCCACTGGGGAATTTTTGATGTGGATATATTATCTGTTTTATATTCGAATGATTCGAATATAGATAATAAGTTGAACGGAACTGCTAGTAGAGGTAATATGAACGTAATAGCAAATGATGTTCTATATCTGACTAGAGGTAATATGGACGTGGAAAGATATATAACATTAGGTGGGAGTGGATAGTTCAGAGGTAGTGTGGACATGACTATCTTTGATGAATGCTTTTCTCAGAGGTTATGTAGACGTGGCAAAACATTTGATCATTCCACTGAGGAAATAATTATCGAAAAATAATTTCGAAGTAATAGGGACATGATTTGTTTTTGTCAAACCGAGTTTGGACGGAATCAAAAATGAAAATGATTCCACTCGGGAAATATTTACAGGACCTATTATCCAGGGCGTATTCAAGACTCTTGAAATACGGATAATAGTTGATAGTTTTTTTTTGAAACATATAAACATCGCACTGTACATTTACATGTCTGAACATATGTGAACATTATGTAAAAGAGGTTACACATAGTATTTCTTCAGGAACTTGCCATTGATAGGCATCATGAGAAAGTCACCATCAGGCTTGGTCAGCCGGTACGCACCGTTAGAATACACTGATTCTATGATGAAAGGACCTTTCCATTTAGGCTAGAATTTCCCTTTTGTTTTGTGTGTCATGACCATTGGTCTTCTCACTGCTAAGACCAGATCACCGACTTTGAAGATCCTTTCCTTCACCTTTTTGTTGAAAGCTCTGGAAGGGCGTGCTTGGTATAGCTCAATACGCTGTTGAGCTAATAAGCATTTTTCGTCTAGCGCTTCGAGCTCTTGGAGTCACAGACATTAGTTCTCTTTAATAGTCAGCTCGCTGGCTAGGGCTACCCAAAGGAAAGGAATCTGGATTTCTAGGAGAAGAACTGCTTCGCTCCCATAAACCAGAGAGAATGGCATACTGCCTGTTGGAGTTCGGATCGTTGTGCGATAGGCTCATAGACATTCACCGAGCTTCTCGTTCCAATCATACTTGTTTGAAGACACGAACTTCTTAAGAAGTTTTATGATGGTTTTGTTGAATGCTTCTGCTAGCCAATTAGCCGCTGGATTTTAGGCAGTAGAGGCTACATTCTGGATTCAATTCTTATCGCAGAATCGATAAAATGCATTGCTTGCCAACTGTGGACCATTATCGTGGATGATACTGTGAGGTAGGCCAAAGCGGTAGATGACGTGATGTTTGATGAAGCTGATCACGTTTGATGTCTTACTTCAGTGAGCGGTATAGCTTCCGCCCATTTGGAGAAGTAATCGATTATAGCTATAATGAACCGATATCCTTTGGAGGATGGCGGGCTGATTGGTCCTATGACGTCTATGCCCCAGGTTTCAAATATCTAAGATACTGTCATCGGGTGTAGAAACTCCGAAGATTGATGAATGAAATCGACGTGGAACTGGCAAGCTCTACACTTCTTTACATATTCAGCAGCATCCGCTATCATTGTGGGCCAGTAATAACTCATTCGTTTGAGGTAATCTTGTAATTTGGAGCCTGGTTGATGTGCACCACAAACTCCATCGTGAGCCTCCCGGAGTGCATGCTTGGCTTCTGTGTCTGATAAGCATCGTAACAGCAGCCCGTCATAAGAGCGTCGGTACAGTATTTTGGTAGCTGTGTCGTAGTAAAATCTGAGGAATCGTCTTTGGATGGATACTGCTTCCTTCGGGTCCTCGGGAAGGATTCCATAGACAGCGTAGTCTATGAAAGGAAATCTTAGTCTTTAGCATCGACGTTTGTTTTTGCTGTATAACTGTGATGAATATGCTAGGCATCTTTCACACAGAATAGTTCTCGACCATACACTATGGTCGGCTGCTGAGTATTGGTAGGAACAATCAAGAAAGCAGCAAGACCGGCTAGAGCATCTGCTTTTATATTCTGTAGTCGAGGCACATGCTCAATGAAGAATCCAGCGAAAGTAGATGCCAGCTCGATTGTTACTCTGTGGTAGGGGATAAGATCTTCTTGGCGAACTTCATAATCCCTTCGGACCTGACTAACTATTAGCTTGGAATCGCCGTAAGCCTCTAGATAGTCAACTTCCAGTTGCTTTGCCAGTTGCAGGCCGATTAATAGGGCATTATATTCGGCCACGTTGTTGGTGCATGTTTCCACGAGAGAATATGCACGGTGTATAAGCAAATGATCAGGTGACACAAGCACGACACCTACTCCAGCCATAATATTTCCTTTAGGTCCTATTCTTGATGCACCGTCAAAGAATATTCGCCAAATGGGGATTTTTTCAGTTGCAGTGTTAGACTCCACAACTTTATCGAGGATTTCGTCGTAGAGTTTGGACGACTCCGGCATCGAATAAGCTGCTAGAAAATCAGCTAATGCTTGGCCTTTTATTGCCTTCTGAGGAACGAAGATCATATCGTATGGGGTCAACAACATTGCCCATGTAGCTAAACGGGAGTTGAGAGAGCCCGATTTAGTCATGAGTATTCAGAGAGGGTTAACTTTAGATATAATATGGATCGTCTGCCTAGACACATAATGGCGTGTCTTCTGGATGGCAAATACTAGTGTAAGGCATTCCTTCTCCACCGGTGTGTATCTGTGCTCGGCACCCACTATTATGTGGCTGAGGTAGTAGATTTCTTGTTCACGGCCGCCTTCGTTCTTCTGAGCTAAGAGGGCACCAAGGGAATGATCCATAGCACGGACATATAGTAAGAAGGGCTTTTCCAATATTGGGGCAACCAATACTGTAGGGCTTATAAGATACACCTTGATGCCGTCGAATGTGCGTTGACATTGTTCAGTCCAGACGAAAGATACGCCTTTCTTCATGAGCTGAGTGAATGGTTGACACCTTTTAGAGAGGTTCTAAATGAATCATCTGATGTATGCTAGCCTTCCTTGTATTCCACGTAGCTCTTTGAGGTTTCTTGGAGGATGCATGTCGAGAATAGCCTTCATTTTCTCCGGGTCCAGATGTATACCCTTTGAAGTGATGACGAAACTAAGCAACTTGCCGCTAGAGACTCCCAGAAAAGACTTGGATTTATCTTGAGTTGGTGTGCACGCATTAGTTCGAACATCATTCTCAAGTCTTGGAGGTGGTTGCCCTTGAGACGACTTTTGACTGCGATATCATCTACGTAGCATTACATAGTTTTGTGCAAATGATTGCAAAAAATTGTGTTCATGGCTCGCTGGTATGTTGCCCTTGCATTCTTCAATCCGAATGGCATTACCGTATAGAAGTTTACCCCCAACGGTATTCGAAAAGATGTGTGCTTCTCGTCGTCGGTGAACATCTTAATTTGGTTGTAGCCTGAGAACCCATCCATGAAGGACATCCGCTCGAAGCCGCAAGTATTGTCGATCATTACGTCAGTAATCGATAGAGGGAACTCGTCTTTTGGGCATGCAGAGTTCAAATCATGGTAGTCGATACAGACTCAAACTTTTCCGTTCTTTTTCATGACTGGAACGATGTTGGCAACCCAGTCTGGGTGTTGTTCCTCGCGAATGATTCCACTGGCAATGAGCTTCTTGACTTTGACGTCTGGTCGGAACCGTTATTGTTGATGCTTCACTGGCTTAGCTTTAGACTAAATGTTCAGGTAGTGCATGGTGACTTTAGGGTCCAAGCCTGGCATGTCTTCATAGCTCCATGCGAAGATGTCGATGTATTCTCTTATAAGCTGTATAAGAGATTGACGTTCATCGCCAGATAGGCTTTTGCTGATGAAGATTGTTTTGAAGGATGCTTCATCTCCAAGATTGACTTGGATGACTTCGTCTTCGGTAGGTGGTTCCCTTTGTTCGAAGTGCAGCACCCACCTAGTATCCATCTTTTGAGCCTATTGTTCAAGTTCGATTTATTGGACATTGTCTATAATTTAGTCGACAAAAACTATGTTGACGGACATAGTTGATTTGAATATTTCGTCGATACTAGAGTGTGAGACCCAGAGGAAGGAATCAGAAGAATGAGAACAACGATCTGCTTCATCATATGATCTTTCGGGAGTTGTTGAAGGAGAGACATAGCCCAAACCAACACCGCTTCGTTGATAGTAGTTCTCGTGTCTTACCTACCACCGGTCGACCACCGCCGTCGCGAAAACTCGACCGCCCCTGGGACTCCGCAAGTGCCTCCATCGCGCTGAATCCCCTGGCGCCACCATCGTACCCATTCCCCATCTCCATCCGCGCTCACCCATCCTCCGCCATGGACAGTCGCGTCGATGCCGCATGACCTCCCCTCGCTGCACCGCCGCACCCAACGGCTCTGCCCGAGCATGGCGAGTCCCGCGTCGCTCAGCCGCTACACCGATCCTCCGCTCGACCGTCACTGTTCCCAATCTCAAGCCGCTCGCCGTGGCCAAGGCCACCGACCCCTCGATCTCCAGCTCCGACGAGCTCCGGGAAACCCCGTCTTCCCTTTCTCACTGCCGCTCTCTCCGCCTCGGATTTCGTGCCTCCGCGAACGTTGCGCCGGCCGCCCGTCTGCCTGTTCGTGCGTCAGCGCTCCGCTGGGTGATCCCGACCCCCGATCATCCCCGAGCTGGCTCGTCGCCCGCACATCTTCCCGATTTTGCTCATTTCCTCCGCCACTTCTCTTCCTCTCTCTCTCTCTCTCCTTTGCCCTTTCTTTTTTTCTTTTTTATTTTTTCTTTTGAGCAGCAGAGCAACAGTGCTGCTCCGCTTTACTCTTCTTTACTTTTATTTTGATTTGTTTTTTACTGTTGTTGTTTGTTTATTTTTTTCGGTATTTTGTTTTTATTTATTTATTTATTTATTTATTTATTTGTTTGAAATTCCTATTTTTCCTTGTATTAACTATTGCTTAGAAATTATTATCTATTATTACTTATTATTATTATTATTATTATTATTACAGTTAGCATTTGTATTTATAAGTAAACTGATAAGAAATTTTTCATTAAACTTTAGTATTAATATTTTGTAATTATCATTAGCATTATTTATATCATTTATTAAATAAATGACTATTTTTCTAGAAGGTATTTTGTAGCAAGCACCTAGTTTTATACTTAACGTAACCTCAAAATATGGCTCTTAGCCGTAAATAATTTTCTAATATTATTCTGTTTCGCTTAAGATATTTTTGGAATTACAAGATATAGGTTTTAGCCTAAAATATTATTTGATAAACTTACGGTTCTGCCATAAAACGAATTTTGATTTTTCGGATATCTATTTGAAAGCATATTTTGACTAATAAATTATATTTTAAGTATTATAAATTAGTTTTCTAAAATTATATAATTATTATTTAATTTATTTATTTTTTCGTCCATGACCAGCCCTATTATTTCCGTTTCCTCACCAATTATGTACTTCCATATGTCTACCCTAACTAATTTGACCCTTCTGGACCCAATGGAACTGTCCGTGCCACAATCAGAGGTCACCTTATGTAGTTGTTATCCAAAGTCGCAGTTCGTGCCACATTGATCATTGCAGCACACCAGGCGTCCTACCAGGCAAGACACCTTGCTATTTAATATTTATTTATTTTAGCTCATATTTCATGCATTATTTATTTTTTGTTTGCAAAATAAACTGTGATACATGGCATAACCTGTTAGAACTTACTGTTTATTTATATTTCCTGCTATGTATTATTTTTCTTACTCCTTAAACCAAGATTTAAGGGACCACCTTGTGTGTTGCATTCATTGGCCTTGACACATTGTAACACGAAGTTGTGTGTCGCATGTAGAACACGGACATACGTGACTTGCTGGCCACCGGTGCGTATAAGCCGTGCGATAGGAATAACCACTAATAGAGGTTGCATGCTTAGTTTGACTTAGTGGTTATAGAGGTTGTATGTTGTGGATACAACATAGTAGGCATTGGGCGGGGAGGACAATTCCTTAGCGTATGGGCTTCGATGCACTTTCCCTTGTGACCCGAACTCTCTGCTGGAGATATGGGGTTGATGATCCATGATTACTGATGGCCACTGACGATTCTGCGTAACGTCATGCTCTTACTGATGGGGCCTCTGGTGCCCCATTGGGGGACCATGTCGATCCTATTTAGCCAGGGCCCATGCTTAGGAAGGATTGTTCTTAACTACATTTCACTTAGAATGGTTAGGCTACCTTTATCCGTTAGGTACGAGTACTTTTGGTTTGGGTACTGGTATCTGACCGTAGCTTAGAACAATAACTTGTCGCGGATTAGTTCGTCACATCTTGTCCTTGTTTGGTTGTAGGTGTGACTTACTACTTCGATGAGAAGGTATTGAACCTTGTTGGGGTCCGGATACCATATTAGATTCATAGCATGGAAAGATATGTCACTGTGAATTAGTTTACCATCTCATGTCCTTGTTTGGTTGGGGGATGGTACATTCGTTCAATAGGTGCGTATAGGACCATGTTATAATTCAATTGACTTATTTATTTGATCAATATTTATTTAGTTTATATGGCATGATATTATGTGTCTTATTACATCCCTCTGAGGACCTGGTTATCTCTCCAAGTGTGTGCTATTGTCTTTCGCAGGTGTTCTAGCTCTAGCCGTGATCATTGCTAATTCTTCGAGGATGATTGCACTTAGGTCGTCTTCGCTTCGCTCGCCATACACATTTCCTTTTCCATGTATTTTTTCTTATTTTGTTGGTAGTGGATTTGTCTCCGCCCAACATATTGTATCAAGACAAATTATTCTCATTATATGATACCTTTTATTCATTTATTTTGTGTGGATGAGATTAGTTATGGTTCTACTGCATTTTACAGCTTATGTATTCATACGAGATTTCCATATATTGGAGTATATTTCGTATGTATACAGCTGGCATGTCTACGTTCCTAGTCCTACGTATTTTAGGACTGGAGCGTTACATGTTTTTGTGGTGGCCCATGCAGGTCAAGATAAATTGTTTGGTTACTTTACTAAGCAAGCCTGCGAATAGGATTAGAAGTCTAGGATCTCATTCACATACTTGACCTCTTCCTAGATTTTATCTACCGTTTGAATCATCAATTGCTTCTTGCTTGATTCCTTCCATCCCTATTCTTATCTTCCCTTCGTGCTTGCTAGAGGTTAGACAGGTGACCCCTACTAGTTAGACATTGTCCCAAAAACACCATTAGTTAAACTTTAAGTTGGGTAGAATGCCTAGTAACCTAGCAATCCTTTTGCACTTGTGACCTATATTCACAAGTTTACTTAGATTCTATAATTTAGAGGGCCTAACCCATCTAGTCAACCAACGACTTAGACAAGCAGACTGTAGGACGACTGTATGAAGACCAACACATGATATGACTTAGAATCATTTTAACTTATTCTACTTTATTTCAAACTTAATCTCACGTGCTTATATTTTTACTATCTAGACTAATGATGCTAATATAGCCTAATTTTTGCAAGCTCAATTCTTTATCAAGCTTGTTCATGACATATGTTATTGGAAGAGCTCCCACTAACATATTGTCTAATCAGAACCGGTGTATAATGGTCTGATCAACCAAGTGTACTTTGGTTCGCTTTTATCTATCGTTCTACATGGATAGGGATATAGCTAAACTTGCCCTCTAGAATCCCATCCACGACTGTCTTGATAATTCCTTTGAAATTATTTAACCGTCTTTGAATCACGTTATCGTATTCGATAAATGCCTCCTTCGAACTCTATATTGCTTTCACCTTCACTTATTACAGAAGGACGAAAGCATTGTACTAGAACTTCCTCTAGCCTTCCTATCGATTATAACCATACCGTATTATTTTTCTACGATCTAGATCGCGATTTCTTATGACATAATTTTGTGAAAATATTGTCATCGTTTGATCCCCCTCGATACCCCCCTTGTGTCTTTGCACCCCTACTAAATTCTTAATTTCGAGGACGAAATTCTTTTAAGTTGGGTAGGATGTAAAACCCCTAAATTTCTACTATATTTTTTTAAAATTTTTTACGGATTTAAAATTTTGTATTGTACGTTGCGTAGTCGTATTATACGTCGTGCGCGAAATTTTATTTTTCGTAATTGCGCGACGAGTGCGAATATGTGCGAGCGTACATATTTTGAGTAAAACATTTTTTCTATTTTTTATATATAGTTCAAATAATATATATAATAATTATTTGTATTTTACTTAAAGTTTATTTTATGCAAATATTTCTTGCATATGAGATACATTAATTTGAATTTATATATAATTTTATTTTCATAATTATTATTATTGGTATTTTGGAAAATATAATTCAAAATTATTGTGGCGATTTAAACCTTGATTTGAAATTTTGAATTTATTTAAATAATTAAGTATTTGAAATTTGATTTATCCTTTTCGATTTTAAACTAAAACTTTAATTAGATTTAAATTGAATTTGTATTTGGATTTGGATTGGATTGATTTTAAATTAATAGAAGAATTATCTAATTGGGTTTTAAATCATTTCCTAATCCTATCCAAATGGAAATTCCCACATCCTATAAATAGGCAGGTACTCATCCATGTATTTCTATTCTCCAAATTTTCTCCACAAATCTACATGCATCGTGTCTGTGTCCATCCAAATTCTTATTCCATATATTTTTACATATATATTGAATCCTCTTCCGCGTGTCGACAATCCCGACAAGACAAAAATGATATCCCTAACCCTATTCTAACTCAGCCATTCCCCGGCCGTCCACAGCCCGACCCCGACTTCGTCCAACCACCCGACACCGTCCCAATCAATCGGCCAACCATCACCGACCCCGCCTGGCCACTCCGGCCGACCTCCCGATGCCGTACACCACATCCACCAACGGCAACATCCATCACCACCACCTACTGTCCACCTTGATCTCGGCCACCCGTTGATGCCGTCGCCCCCTTCGGCCCACCACAGACCTGGCCACACCAACAAACACAGCCATCACCACCACGACCCAAACTCCCATCCGCCACCACCATTACAACCACCACCACCACCGAAACCCCGGCCAACCACCCAAAATTACCATCATCAACCCCAAAACATATCACCGCCACCCGGACCACCATCACCGGCACCACCGTCGGTACCACCTCGCCTCCAGACACCCAACACCACAAATGAATTCAAACAAAAACCTTACCTACCACCGGTCGACCACCGCCGTCGCGAAAATCCGACCGCCCCTGGGACTCCGCAAGCGCCTCCGTCGTGCTGAATCCCCTAGCGCCACCATTCTACCCGTTCTGCATCTCCAGCCGTGCTCACCCATCCTCCGCCATTGACAGCCGCGTCGACGCCGTAGGACCTCCCCCTCGCTGCGCCGCCGCACCCAATGGCTCCGCCCGAGCATGGCGAGTCCCGCGTCGCTCAGCCGCTCCGCCGATCCCGACGGCTCCTCGCTTCCATCTGCCGATCCTCCGCTCGACCGTCACCGTTCCCCATCTCCAGCCGCTCGCCGTAGCCAAGGCCACCGACCCCTCGATCTCCAGCTCCGACGAGCTCCGGGAAACCCCGTCTTCCCTTTCTCACCACCGCTCTCTCCGCCTCGGATTTTGCGCCTCCGCGAACATTGCGCCGGCCGCCCGTCCGCCTGTCCGTGCGTCAGCGCTCCGCCGGCCGATCCCGACCCCCGATCGGCCCCGAGCTGGCTCGTCGCCCGTACATCCTCCCATTTTCGCTCCTTTCCTCCGCCACTTCTCTTCCTCTCCCTCTCTCCTTTGCCGTTTCTCTTTTTCTTTTTCTTTTTCTTTTTTCTTTTGAGCAACAGTGCTACTGCGCTTTACTCTTCTTTATTTTTATTTTGATTTCTTTTTTTTTACTTTTGTTGTTTGTTTATTTTTTGGGTGTTTTGTTTTTATTTATTTATTTATTTATTTGTTTGTTTGAAATTCCTATTTTTCTTGGTATTAGCTATTTCTTAGAAATTATTATCTATTATTACTTATTATTATTATTATTATTATTATTATTATTATTATTATTATTATTATTACATTTAGCATTTGTATCTATAGGTAATTTGATAAGAAATTTTTCATTAAACTTTAGTATTAATATTTTGTAATTATCATTAGCATTATTTATATCATTTATTAAATAAATGACTATTTTTCTAGAAGGTATTTTGTAGCAAGCACATAGTTTTACACTTACGTAATCTTAAAATACGGCTCTTAGCCGTAAATAATTTTCTAATATTATTCTGTTTCGCTTAGGATTTTTTTGGAATTACAAGATATAGGTTTTAGCCTAAAATATTATTTGACAAACTTACGGTTCTGCCTTAAAATGACTTTTGATTTTTCGGATATCTATTTGAAAGCATATTTTGACTAATAAATTATATTTCAAGTATTATAAATTAGTTTTCTAAAATTATATAATTATTATTCAATTCATTTATTTTTTTCGTCCATGACCAGCCCTATTATTCTCGTTTCCTCACCAATTCTGTACTTCCATTTGTCTACCCTAACTAATTTGACCCTTCTGGACCCAATGGAACTGTCCGTGCCACTATTAGAGGTCACCTTATGTAGTTGTTATTCGAAGTCACAGTTCGTGCCATATTGATCATTGTAGCACACCAGGTTTCCTACCAGGCAAGACACCCTGTCATTTGCTGTTTATTTATTTTAGCTCATATTGCATGCATTATTTTTTTTTTGTATGCAAAATAAACTGTGATACATGGCATAACCTGTTAGAACTTACTGTTCATTTGTATTTCCTGCTATGTATTATTTTTCTTACTCCTTAAACCTAGATTTAAGGGACCACCTTGTGTGTTGCATTCATTGGCCTTGACACGTTGTAACACGAAGTTGTGTGTCGCATGTAGAACACGGACATACGTGACTGGCTGGCCACCGGTGCGTATAAGTCGTGCGATAGGAATAACCGCTAATAGAGGTTGCATGCTTAGTTTGACTTAACAGTTATAAAGGTTGTATATTGTGGATACAACATAGTAATCATTGGGCGGGGAGTACATTTCCTTGGCGTATGGGCTTCGATGCACTTTTTCTTGTGACCCGGACTCTCCGCTGGAGATACGGGGTTGATGACCCATGATTACTGACGGCCACTGACGATTCTTCGGAACGTCATGCTCTTCCTGATGGGACCTCTGGTGCCCCATGGGGGGACCATGCCGATCCTTGTTAGCCAGGGCCCATGCGTAGGAAGGATTGTTCTTAACTACATTTCACTTTGAACGGTTAGGCTACCTTTATCCGTTAGGTACGAGTACTTTTGGTTTGGGTACTTGTATCTGACCGTGGCTTAGAACAATAACTTGTCGCGGATTAGTTCGTTACATCTAGTCCTTGTTTGGTTGTAGGTGTGACTTACTACTTCGATGAGAAGGTATTGAACCTTGTTGGGGTCCGGATACCATATTGGATTCATAGCATGGAAAGATACGTCACCGTGAATTAGTTTACTATCTTCTGTCCTTGTTTGGTTGGAGGGATGGTACGCTCGTTCAATAGGTGCGTATTGGACCATGTTATAATTCAATTGGCTTATTTATTTGAGCAATATTTATTCAGTTTATATGGCATGATATTATGTGTCTTGTTACGTCCCTCTGAGGACCTGTTTATCTCTCCAGGTTTGTGCTATTGTCTTTCCTAGGTGTTCTAGCTCTAGTCGTGATCATTGCTAATTCTTCGAGGATGATTGTACTTGGGTCGTCTTTGCTTCGCTCACCATACACATTTTCTTTTCCATATATTTTTCCTTATTTTGTTGGTAGTGGATTTGTCTCCGCCCAACATATTGTATCAAGACAAATCATTCTCATTATTGATACCTTTTATTCATTTATTTTGTGTGGATGAGATTAG
This sequence comes from Iris pallida, assembly GCA_029216955.1. Classification (NCBI taxonomy): domain Eukaryota; kingdom Viridiplantae; phylum Streptophyta; class Magnoliopsida; order Asparagales; family Iridaceae; genus Iris; species Iris pallida. The sequence continues at coordinate 1,672,085 of JANAVB010018994.1, read as the reverse complement.
TTATGGTTCTACTACATTTTACAGCTTATGTATTCATACGAGGTTTCCATATATTGGAGTATACTTCGTATGTATACAGCTGGCATGTCTACGTTCCTAGTCCTACGTAATTTGGGACTGGGGCGTTACATTAATCATCAGGGGTTCCACTGGTGGGGCAGAACGTGGAGTCGTTGGCGAACTAGCGACCCCCTGTTTGGTACTTGATGCTAGGCGGGAAGTTGTTGGCTCGCTAGGAGTCTCCGACTTCGCATTGGGCTGACGATTCATCTTGGGAAGACGTATCATTATTGGCTTGTCAGAGGGTTTGAGCTTCTCTATTTATGGCTGGCCGGCTCTTGGTCGCCTGATTGTCAGTGGCTCCGTTGTGGGTTTTGGCGCTTGGCCAGATCTTGGCAGTCGAATTATCATTTTCCTCTCTTGTGCCGAGAGACTGATTGCATCCTTATGCAGAGCGGCCGTAAGAGGTACGATCTTGCCAGGTTTACGAGCTTGAAGGTGGATCGTCAGAGGTTCTTCTGATCCCATTGTTGTCTCGGTTTGAGCTTGCATGTCTCCTACGACAAGGTGCCACTTCGACTTTTCGTACAAGCAGGAGTCCGAGTAATAAGATTCGACCCCTTTGAAGGGATCGATGTCGGCAAATTCTGTTCTTACGAAGCCGTACTTGTCGATATACTTGAAGCACTGGTGCAGCGTGGAAGGCACGATCATGTAATCGTATATCCAAGGATGCCCCAGGAGAATATTATAGGAAGTGTTCGCATCTATGACATAACAAGTCACTTCTGACTGCAGGTCACCGATTTGGTACTTCAAACGAATCTTCTCGATCGGTTAGCTCCTGTCCGAATTGAAACTACTGATGGCGGTGCTTGTCGATGTCAGACGATGCATGGGGATGCGAAGATGGTACAACAGACTCTTCAAGATTATGCTTATGGAAGAACCGGGATCAATGTGCATCCGATCCACCTTTACGTCACCGATGTATCCAGTGTAATACAACGGACGATCGTGCAGGTTGGTTTTAATGAGCATATCCTGCGGAGTGAAGACGATGTTGGGCATTGTACCTTTGCAAGCGCTGTTTTGGAGATTTGCAGGCGAGCTTTCTCCCATGAGGTTGACCTGAGCCAGATATGCGTCGGCATTCTGGAGTGTATCGCTCAGTGCCACGCAAATATCTTTGGAGAGTCTCAGAAGCTCGTATAATGAAAATTAGGCCGGTGTGTCAGCCAATTGTGTCAGGATATCAAAGTTGTAGGGCCTCTCCAGCCCATAAGGTACCTCTTTTCGGATGGATTTGTCAAAGCGAGTCTCCTTCGGCCTAGGCTTGTCGGTCGTTGAAGTTTGAGAAGGTCCTGGAGCGTCAGCAGTAGCCGGCTGATGATATTCAGTCGAGTTATCCGGTGTAGGTTGGGATTGTGCACCCGACCGGGTGACAACAACTGTGGCTTCTTCGACATCCGCCGCGATTGTATGACAGGATCTGACCTTTCCACCCTTCTTCCTGCCAGTGGAGGGTGGTGTGGGTTGAGTCACTTCAAGTACCAGGTCCGGATGGACCCACATGACCTCTCCTCGTGATGTGCTGAGGGGCACTAGGCCAGCAGCCTGATCTCGAGGAGGTGGAAGATTAGCAATCTCCATTGTTGCCCGAGAAACGGGTACTACGCCATCTTGAGTCTCTGTCGGAGGGAAGCTGTCGAACTGTACTAACACCATGTTGGCTGCCACGGTTACCTTCTAAAAATCAATGGCCAAAGCCTTCGAATCGATGAGATACTGAATATATCGCTTCAATTGGAAGGAGTCCTGCGTGGCATGGTAGACGTAACGATGGTAATGGCAGTACTTGGGGCTTTCTATCTCGGCCGGCCGAGGTTCCCGTCTAGGTGGAGGGAGCTGGATTCTATCTCATTATATGAGCATGTCCAAGATGGGCTTGACATGACCGTCTTCGAAGGAGTAAGTCATCTGCGGCCACTGCTTTTCAGCTGGCTTTGATTCAGGCTTCTGGGTTGCGTCGACCACCATAGCCTGTTTGCCCTTGTTGTCTCGGTTATTGGAGGAATTACCCCCGTTGTTGGTGTTGGCATTAGGGCGTTTGTCCTTGTCCTCTCCCTCCTAGATGTGTAATCCCAGTTGGCGAGCCTTCTTTAACTTATCTTTAGCGCTAGTGGCACTAATGATGAACGTCTTCCAGTCCTTAAATTGACTATCACCCATCCAGAGGCTGATAGTTGGGAGCAGTCTCTTTTGGCAAATTTCAATTAAGGAGGAATCCGAATTTCCAGACGGCAACTTTATTACGGTTTGACGAAACCGCTCAATATAGTTCCTTGTCAGCTCCTTCTCCCCTTGAACAACATCCATGAGGGTGTACATCGTCACGTCTTCTCCTACTTCATAGAACCTCTCCAAGAACATATGCTTGAAGCCGACAAAGGAATAGATGCAGTTGTCTGGCATGTTGCGGTACCAGTCGAAGGCGACCCCTTCCAATGCCCCGATGAATAATCGTGTAAGGATGGCATCGTCATGGGCCAGATGGTCGGTTGTGACCTCGAAGTAAGTAATGTACCGACTTGCGAAAGTCATGCCATCATAGGGATTGATGTTGAACGGCTTATATCTTGGTGGGAAAGGGACATCCCTCCATGCAGCAGGGTATGGTTATCGTATTCTGAGGTCTTGGGAGGTTTCCCGGGCGTAAAACATGGCTCGGAGCTCCTGGACCTCTCTTCTTGCCTCCCTGGCCTCATCCGCAGCGGTGGGAGCCGATATTTCGGAAGGATTGTCGGGCCCGGTTTGGTGCCGCTGAGTTCGAGTCCACATTCACCGCAGGACCCAAGCTTGTTTGGCCAGGCGTCCCTCCTTGCAGAGTTGGAAGAGCCGCTTTGATTTCGTCTACGAATTTGACCAAGGTACGCATTATGGCCTCCAGAGTGTCGATGCGTTGGCGATCACTGGGACCGTCTTGATCGTCGTTTCTCATGAATGTCGTCCTCACACGAGCCGAAGTAGAAGGAATGGTGGATGATGTGCCCTCTGAATCATACCCCTGTACAGAGAAGTCATCGGGGTATGTGGGAATATTTTCCTCTGGTTCGGACTCAGAAGGAATAATACCCCCAGCTTCAGAGCTTGTCTCGTCTTGAGAGTCGCGAACATCTTCGGGGACGTCGGCACCTGTTGTATCTGTTGGGAGAGTCGTTTCCCCGGGCTCATTTTCTTGGAATATCGAATTGTCATGGATGTTCGGAGGAATGCTACCCCCGGTTCCAGCGACCTCCAGTGATATGGATGATGAATCTTCCAATGTAGTAGATTTTGTCTTCGAATGGGTACCTTGGAAAACTCCGGTGGTAGGTAACCACTTAGTTGATAGTTTCTTGGTCACAGTGGTTGAAATCTTCGGAATGGAGATATTTGTTTTCTTCCCTCTCCCGCTGGCTGGGATTCTCCGAGCAGAATTGCAGGAGACGACGGAAAGCGCCTCATCCTCTGAACTTGCTTGTTGCAGTCTTTGGAAGATGGACCACCGATCTTCTCGTACTGCCGCGTTGTTGCAGCAGCAGTTGACAATGACTTGGGTGCAGTGATGTCCGTGGGAGGACTCTTTGTACACCGAGTCCTCCTCTCTTTCCTTGCATTTGTGAAGGATCACGTCACACAAGTCAGATGGGTCTCGAGCAACCACATTTGCTTTCTGGTTGTGGGGAGACTTTTGGGAACCACTCTGTCCGTTTATCGCCGGGGGCTGGACTCGAGTGGTTCTGTATAACTTCCCATCAGAGGCCCGTATAACAGTAAGCGAAGCGCTCGGATGGTCGAAGGATGGGACAGCCGACTGAGCTTGCCGAGCTCGTGCTGCCCTAGACTTCTTCACTCTAGCTCATGAGGGCACATAGTAGAAAGAGTCTAAGTGGTGCTACAGAGAGTCAGACACATTTTTTTGGGAGCATGAGAGATCAGGGCCATAGAAGAGACGATCGAAGGCAGAGGCCGAGCCGCGTGGAGTGGATAATATACGGCTGGAATCAGCAGTCTTAATACGGCGGGCAGTCGTTGTCGCATAGGCCTTCTTCATGCGGCTGGAAGTCTCGGTCGCATGAGTCTCCTCCATGCGGCTGGCAGTCTTGGCCGTATGGGCATTCTACATGCGGCTGGCAGTTTTGGTCGTATGAGCATCATGCATGCGACTGGCAATCTTGGCCGCATGAGAATCATGCATGCCACTGGTGCCTTTATTTGGCTTCTTCCTAGACCACATAGAGTCCTTCTTTGCTCCTGCAAGTCCAGCATCGTAGTGTTTTCCTCTGCCGGACTTGGGAACAGCAGAGTCCTCTATGGCCTGAAGTGGAGCCGTATGAGAGTCGTCCTTGTCGTCTTGGGCAGCAGAGAGTACTTCGTCCAGAGCTTGGGGAGGAGCAAATGACCTGGGCCTCCACTCCCTGCGAGCCTTCTTCGTGTGGGCTCGCTTCTGGATCAGGCCAGCGCTCCCATCAGAGAGCATTTCTTCAAACGCCTATTGGTCGAAGCGGACGACCATCTTTTGTTGTGTGTAGCCGAGTTTGGCTGCATACGATTGCGTCACCAACTTCTCAGCTGTGGAGAAGTTTGTCCCCAGCAGAGTCGCCATCGTATTTGCCATTGATTATAAAAGAACAGAACAGTTTTATGGGAGGACTGGACTTTTCCTTCACAATATAAACTCGCTCATACAAAGAAAGCCTACGAATAAAAACCTAGGTACAATAATCTAAGTACAATTGTTTAGTTTTGATTCTGGAGGATGACGGTAGAGGCTCGAAAAAGCGACGGCAGCTCTGCCTTACTCCTTGGATGATCGAATGTTGCCTTGGCTCTGATGAAGAAATGCTCTCGAAATGTGTGGAGAGACTCTTCTATGCGTGCCTTTGTCTTTCTGTGTATCCGGCCGGGGGTTTGCAAGGGAATGATACCTTGCTATTTATAGGGGTGGGGTGTGATCATTAGGGTTTGCAATCATTGCCCTAAAAAAGTCGGCGGCTTGGGGATTTAATTGCCATTTTTCTTGATCCTATTTTGTTGGAAATTAATCTGGACCACTAATCTTGATTACAACAAATCTGGACAATTAATGCGAATTGTGTAAAATCCGTATGGGCAATTAATGTTGATTGTCATGAATCTTTGGAAGCTCAGATCTCCTGCCATGTGTTTAATCCGCGTAATTGTAATAAATCTGCTTTGATTCAGGTAATTATGATGATTGTACTAAATCTGGTTGTTGGAATTTATTGATAAATCTTGATTGATTTAATGCCTCATATCTAACCATCATTACGGGAAAACTGATCTTCTGCCACGTGTCATAACTGCGAGCCACAGCCGCATGAGGGTAGCATGAAGGTGGAAGCTGCATAGGTGTAGCCTCCGAAATCTGAGCCGCATGGGGGTGTTTCCAATTGAGCCGCATAAGACTAGCCATGTGTCAAGGCTGCATGGGCATGACCTCTCAATATTTGAGCTGCATGGAGATGATCCCCATGATCCGAGTCGCATGAGGACAGCGGCCGCATGGGGTGGCTTCTTAGGATTTGAGCAGCATGATGATGGTCTCCACGATCCAAGCCGCATGAGAGCATCAGCCGCATAGGGAGCTTTGGAGTTGGTGGATCGTGCTAGCTGTATAGGAGATTTTCTTCGTTTCCCGAAGAACGCGTCGTCATGTCAGAGTTCATCATTTCAGCTTTAATATCAGAGTTATCACTTTATGTCAGAGCATTTAATTGGAGCAGTCACTTTATGGCCATCTGTAAAAGCAAGTTGCATAGGGCCACGTGAATCTCTCCTGAGTCGCATGAGGCTATTGGAGAGTTTCTGAGCTGCATGAGGCTCCGATAGATTCCTGAGCCGCATGAGGCTCCCTTTGTTTTGAGCCGCATGGGCTTCTTCTGTTTTGAGCCGCAAGGGCTTTTCATGTTCTTTTCCATGCTTCTACATAGTTGACCTAGACAACGTTCTACCGCCGATGTTGCGGCGTAGGCTGGACATTGTCTCGCACTTGTGCCCTTATATTTGGTGCAGGTCGTGACATGTCTCTACATTTATCTTATGACTATGTTATCATTTGACACTATTGATTTGTTTATTGGAACATTTTTGTCCTTTTTCTGTATGGATGACATATTATAACTCTATATTTTCTTACCGGTGTTGAGTGTTCCATCGATGGGGTCGATGAACCCAAGGAATTTATTGGAGGGTTGCTCCGAGTCTACTATTTGTAAACTGTGATTTAAACTGCATGTAGATTCTGAATGGAAAACAAACAGATATGATTCTATTTTTTTTATTTTCTTTGAAAGTTTAGCGACATTAAGCGACGACAAGCGACGTCTTGTAACGTCACTAATCGTGTATCAGAACATCGCTATCATGTGCCGGCGACGTCGTAAACTGTTGGCAAACGTCGTTAAACTGCTGATATGACAAATTTGCCATGTCAGCATCCTCCTAGCTATACGTTGCTAACTACGTCGCTATGTACTAAATAATCGGCGATGTTTAGCCACAAATAGTGACATTGCGGATTAGCAACCCCTCGTCGCTAAACGTCGCTATCATAAGAATATTCGCGACGTGCTTTCGTCGCTAGGAGACGTCGCTATAGCGACCATCAACGACATTTTATGCGCTGGCAAATATGGAATATGCGACATCACACTTTTGTCACTAAAACGTCGCTAATCACGATTAGCGACGTTTTTCTACATTTTAGCGAATTTTTTGCATCGCTATAGTGTCTTATTTCGATAGTGAGGCATATTTCCAAAGAAAATATTATCTAATTATAATATACTAAATAATATTGGTATGGTGAAAGAATGTTAAAAAATTATTTATGCATAAATAATTTATTTTATTATCTAATGATAATATATAAATAATTTAAATTTATGCAAATTACCAAAAATATATTATAAAATAATACCAAAGTGACCTCCACTTAATTAGAAGTAGAAAAATATTAAAAAATGAAACTACCTCTCCATCTGCGTTTTAAACACATATGTCGAACGTTTAAATTAAATATGCAGCCATTGCTGGCCGGCATGAACTGCAACCACTGTTTTTTGGGGATTTTATGTCGGCAATTCAATTACTTCCGAAATATTCGAAGTGGCTCAACACATGATCCAATGCAAAAACTGCACAAAGACAACCACTTTCACTCTACTTTTATGTAACCAAATAGTCCTCTACTCAAATTGAGTTACAATATTTGCATACATTATATTTTGTATGTGGAAGTAGAAAAGTTCACATATATGTTTGAAAACGTTAAATATGAAGGAGGTAGAAAAGTAAAAAAACATCATAATAACAAAAAAAACTATTATTTATATAACTAAACTGGTGATAATTTATTAATAGTAATTATTTAACTTTTTTAATTATTTAAGTATTAATAATTAATATAACCCCAAAATTATTAAGTTTGTTTAATGTACTAAATTATATTATTAGTGCATTATTGTTACTTATTTTAATTATTTAATATTAGATAAAAATTATACTAATTATTTTTGAAAAATTTTCATAAAATAATTAGAACTAACTATTTTGTAATAACTACTAATACTTGACTAATATTTAGTATTAATTATTTAATTATTTTATTTAAATGTGTGTTCGGGTCGATCAAAGGTTTGGATAGCTTATCCACCACCCAGCAAACTCAAGCATCAAAGTCGTAGTGTGCTAGTGCATTCGAGGACGTATAATCTACGGATTAAACTAAGCGCAACGTTCTAAAAAAAGAAAGAACAAGCAACTAAAAAAGGTGTTTCTATAAGTGATGCTAATTTTTTTTCGTAGCACGTTAGCGCATCAGTTTTGAAGCTTACATGTATACATTGAGTTTATTCCGGACACCTTGTTCGTCTTACAGCTCATGTTTCATGTGAAAATATCATATGTCACAACAATTAAATTGCTTCTTTTCTAAGAGGTACAAATAATTCTTCCATATACCATTGGAGAACCTTTTCTTTTTCCTCCTTGCTCTCTCTCTCTCTCTCTCTCTCTCTCTCTGTGTGTGTGTGTGTCCGCAACAAGATGTCAAAGCGTAAGGATGGATGGATCATAGAAATGGACTTTCGTATCTATTTCTGTTAGGACTTTGCTCCACTTTGACATGGACTTCTACCGATAATTGCGTGGTAGAGCTCTTACAATAGCATCATTAAATTTAGAGGTATTCAATGGACATTATCAACCTACGGAAAATTAATGGATGAAATCAACTAGATATGCTGAAATTTAGCTCAATGCAATGTAGATGTTCCTCCATTTCACCTATAAATTGGTAAAGCTTCCACCATGAACAAACTATCCAAGTCATTGTCAGCAAATACTAATACAAAACAAGAGAAATGGCTTTCGGATCATCCAACAAGGTCCTCATATTTGTAATGCTGATCATGCTTGCGATTTCCACCACACAAGCAAGTAAGCTTTTATTTTATTTTCCTTTATCTCGTATAACCAATTTAATTACACCTAGAAGATATCATTATTCGTTAGTCTTTTTTTTAAGTTAAAAGATGGGACACAAAAGTTTCATGCCAATTTTTTTCCTAATATAAATCATAAGATAGAACATTCGGTACCAGTGGCAAATACGACAAGTACTAAGACAGCTCAACGTAAACTTATATACAAATTAAAAAGATGTGCAATATTGAACTTTAATGATATTCTAGACGAAGAAGAAACTATATTTTGACTCCATGATAAACCCATGTAAAATTTTGAAAGAACTGCTATACTGGTCATTTTGCATTAGATTGGTAACCGTCCCTCCCCTTCATATCCTTCTTAGATTTGGAGGCTTCGCCCGCCAAAAAGTGAAACAAATGGTCAAGCTTCCCGACGAGAGCATCACGATCAACAGAAGTTCTATTAAAATTATGTTGTTTCTCTCCTCGTAAATGTAGCAAACTACAGCCATAATGGCTCAATCGTTTTGTTCCTCTAAATTGGAAGATATATGTCTCTTAATATATACTTTCCAAGAATGGTAGAGATTATTAACAGAACAATTATTCCCAATCAGTTGATATACATAGAAGAGGTTAATAAGCAAGATTTTTTTATTTATGCATGACATTTTGTGAGATAATAGTTCTTTGTTTACCAACAAATTCTTTGCAGTGGTCAGATTTCACTGCGGTGGGTATTGCTTATCGAGCTGCAAAGATGGGTGCTTGCTTGCTGGATATAAACTAGGTGGTACTTGTCAACCAACTGCTAATAATATGGCCACGTGCTGCTGCATGTCCCTAGCTAGCTGATGGCCAACGATCAGGACCTTGTTTCCTTTAAATTCTTTTATCAAACCATCGTGTCAAGATGAGAAAATATTATCTTTCTTGTAAAAAAATTCATATTTGTGTGAATTATCCAATATAATAAAATAAATAAATAAATATGATATGATTTATTCTAGAGAAGTTACATTGTTCTTAGTTCCTGATACAAAATATTGAGAGGCTATCTTCAAGTAAATTTCTCTTTGCTTGAAAAAACTAAGAATTCTATAAAGTAACATAATAATCTTCCAATATTTATGCTAGTCATGGAGCATATATCATATAAGTTGAGAACCTTGTAGTGGAAAAGAAATAGCTTCTAAACTTAGTATCAAGAAATAGTGTTGTCCTTGGCCTGAAATGTTTTTCGAAATGACCTCCCGCATAATATCTTTCTTGAGAATGTATACCAACATGGGCAACATCGTTGTACTGCCGTTTCTTCTTTTTAACACAATTAGCCAGGCATATTAGAAGTTTGAAACAAGCTATTTCTGTCTTCCAAGTTTCTAAGTAAATATGGGTGACTTCATGCATCAAAGAAGAACAAAGTGAGGAATTTATAAAAACTGGTTTATTGAAAGAAGAAATTGAATTTGAGTTCCTCAAAGGCTATATTTGGTTTGCAAAATTGGGGCCTCATGAAGAAAAGTCCTTTATTTTGGGTTTTGATGCCAAAAGAAAGGAGCATGAAAAAAATAGTTCTCGTAGAAAAACATTAGGGAAAAATTATTTTCCCTATCCACCACAGGAATTTACTTTTCCTTCCAATTTTAACTGATTATTACAAAAAATTAGGATTAAACTATCCCTGTCGAAAAATGTATTTTGACTATATTTTACTACTCTATCCTACCACCGAAAAAAATAATGAAAATTGTAATTTTCTATGATGAAAGGAGGCCAAAATTCTAAAACATTTATACCACAGTCATGAGTTGAGTACATAAATATACAATCTTGAAAGAGAAGGGCCCAATGAGGAATGGATTGTCGTCTAGAAGTATAAGTCTATAAATATCATTGTAATTCATCTGTTTGGTCACAACTCAACCTGAACAGTAAATATGAATTTTCTAGCTACTCTAGTAGATCCTCACATTATGTGCTACACCGAAATGTAATTTGGTGGAATTAATGTCGAGTTACATTACCTTGACTTGGATTAGAAGTCTAACTTTTGTGAGGAATAATGAAGGTTATGTGAGGGGTTATGTTGCTTATTGGATGTATTCTTCAAGTAAAAAAATATTAACATGTGTGATATATATATATATATATATATATATATATATATATATATATATATAGAGAGAGAGAGAGAGAGAGAGAGAGAGAGAGAGACTAGGGCTCGCGCGAACTGCGGAGCTCTCGTGTGGCGATCGAGCTTTTTGAGGGATGTCCACTCCGGTGGGGGCTCCGGCCCCCCTGATGGTTCGACGGCGGGTGCCTCCGGCCCTCTTAGCCCCCGCAATGGCGGCGTTGCCCATCTGGGTGACCCGGCTGTGCGGCTCCATGGCCTGGAGGGGGTGGCTGCCCCGGTGGGGGCTCCGGCCCCCCTGGTGGTTCGACGGCGGGGGCCTCCGGCCCTTCTGGCCCCCGCAATAGCGGCATTGCCTATGTGGGTGACCCGGCTGTGCGGCATCATGGCCTGGAGGGGGTTGCTGCCCCGGCGGGAGGCCCCGCCTCCTCTGGCATTGGATCAGCGGCTCTTCCGACGGGAGGCTCCGCCCCCCTGGATCGACGGTGGGGGCCTCCGGCCCTCCTGCTGTGACTGGCGGCGTCAACCTAGGGGCCGACCCGGCTGAGCGTGTGGGTCCGACGGGATGTTCCGTCCTTTGCTCGGCGGCGGGGACCTCCCTTCATGACGTGTTGGACGGAGGCGTCCTTGGGGGCGACTCGGCTGCGGGGGGAGGTTTCGTCCCTGTCACTAGAGTGACTAAGGTGGCGGTGGCAGGTGGAAGGAAGGAAGGCCCGGCGCGGTCCTTCGCTGCAGTGGTGGGCGGACCCACGTTATCGTCGACGGGGGGTATGCCGAGGGTGGACTTCCGACCAGCCATTATTTCCGATGGCCGGATGGTGGTAGTCTTCTCTCAGTCGGATATGGAGGCCCTTACGGCGCCATGTGGGCTAGACCTTATTGGCAAGTTTGTACGACAGAGACTCCCGGTTGAGGCTATTAGGAAGGCTTTTTCTTCGTGGGAGTTCAGGGGGTTGATTGAAGTGAAGGCCATTGATGATCGTCACGTTCTCAAACGGCCTCATGCTGAGAGTGATTTTCTCTGGCTTCGTTCTAAGGACTGTTGGTTCGTTGGTCGTGTTCCGATGGTGATATTCAGGTCTTCGGTGGACTTTTCACCGTTGAGAGAGGACCCTCGTGTTCCCATTTGGGTTGCCTTCCCCAGGCTTCCCTATTGCATGTTTGATACCAGTGCGGTTCTATCAATCGCATCTGGTCTCGGCACCCCTCTCTTTACTGACGGGGCTACGGCTTCCTTCTCGAGGCCGGGGGTTGCCAGGGTCTTGGTTGAAGTGGACGTTAGTAAACCACTTCTTCATGAGGTTTTCTTCCAAATCCCGAATGGCATTCGTTCGCAGCCGGTTGTTTATGAGCGGACTCCTATTTACTGTGTTTCTTGTGGCCATCGAGGGCACGTTGCGAGTTCTTGTGGCCGACCCCAGGTAGAGACTCCTTCCGTGGGTGTTGTCGACAGTGCGCCCAACCCCGTCGACTCCTCCCCAGGCGTAGCGCGAGAGGAGGACGGCCCGGTGGCTGGCCGTGGGATTTGCAGGGGTCGTCGTCGGCGACGATCAAGGCACGAGAAAGGGAAGGGAACACGGCAGGTGTGGAGGTACGTTCAGGGGCGTGATAATAATAGGGAGACCACGCAGCCCGGATTACGTGGGAGTAATGGTAGCGCGAGTTCCGTTCTGCCATCCTGGCACGTGGGAGAGTCATCTTCGGGCCAGCTGGCATTATGGTCGGATGACGGGCGGCCCATGTAGGGGGGACGCAGCGCTCCGGGTTCTAGTCTGGATGGGCAGAGGGGGCCTGAGAGGGTTGTTGGTCCAATTGTTTTATCAGACCTCCCTATCATTATTCACAGCCAGCTGGGACAGGGTGTTTTAGCGGCTGATTCTGACACTGAAGATCGCAGCTTGGTGGTGTGGAAGGAGCCTGCCACCGGTTCTATATCTGATTTGGGTTATGACCCCTTACCTGGAGATGATATGGTTTCATTGCCTGAGGCTAGTCCTTCCACTTCATTATCCGAGGGTAGAGAAGATGGCTGGCAGATGGTACCATTCAAAAAGGCAGCTGGTAAGTGGAGGAAATCGATGGCACCTCAGTCGGATCGTCTTCTTAGATCACATGCTTCCCGGGTTAGGCAGGACCCCCAGAGGGTCCATGGTTAAATTCCTTATTTAGAATGTTCGGGGGACGGCGATGTCACGACCCGCACCCTAGAGTTAGGGTACGAGAACGTAACAAACGCCCAACCTACGCCGCAGTGTCGGCGGTAGAACGCTGTCCTAGGTCTCAATGCATCTAATAGTATAAGACTAATCAGTTTATACTCCCCAAATGGGGGTGACATAGCAGAATATAAACTCAATCACATCTAAGGTAGAGCATAAAGGAAGATAGATAAAACATGAAATCGAAAAGAGATACAACAGATAGAAGTCAAAGTGTCTAAGATACAAACTCAGAATACATCTCAAAACTCAAATACAGTAATCCATAAATACAACTCAAGATGACTGAAAATAAACTATAAGCAAAAACCCTAGCTATCTATGCAACCTCTACTGTCTCCTCTAGGCTAGCAGGCAACCTCCAGGCTATCTGTAAAATTTATCAACGGGTCCAGTCAGGACTGGATCGAGCACAGTACATCTCAACAGATCATAGCAGGTTAGAAAATATAATCATACAGTAAAGTAAGATACAGGATCTGAAGGAAATACAGTATGTAAACAGAGAAAGAGAACTGTAATAGAAATATCTACTATAAGTAGAGAGCTAACAGTGGCTAGTGAGTCAGAGTACAATATAAACATGTGAATGGCATAGGAGATTCTGGGAACTATACTATGGAGTGATTCTGGGAACTGCACTACTTGGATATTATTCACATGTCTACTTCTACTCCCCCGTACCCCCAATCAATACACAAGGATCCGACCAGGTTATGTTATGATTCCATGCAAAGGCCCACAAGGGGTGATACATGGATAGCCCATAAATGAGTGATTCTGGGAAGACTCTGTGATCATGAGAGTACATGTCACAAGTGATCGAAGAACCGTGAAGCATAGTGATACACCATGTAAGTGAAACGCACAGAACATGTAGTATACGATGCTCCCTGAGGGGATAACAACTCAAGAAAGGATCCATGTAGTGCTAATCCGTGTTACCAACGTGACAGCATCAAGTATAGTAATCTAAAGCAGGAAAATAATTCTAACAGGATATGAAATGATCAGAGAATGTACTCGCCTGATATCTGAATGTCCAAGGTAAAGATACTGTCCGAGGAGAGGTGTATGGCTCCTAATTAGAACAGCACAAGTCACAACATGTCCAGAAGGGTAATATAAAGCACTACAATGTATTCTACATGAATCTAGGTCAAACTAGGCCAAAGTCAACCCTTGGTCAACTCTTGTCAACTGCACCAGTCAAACTAGGTCATGTCCTATCCCAGCAAGTCTTACTAGGCCTAACCAAGACTATTCTAGCAAGCACACATCAATACAAGGCTATACAAGCCAACATACACCCAACTCTATATAGCATGCAATTATTCAATACTCAAATAGGCAAGAATTCACATTAGATATGCACTAGGTAATCTATTACTTTAAGCTATATATGTCTACACATATATACACATGCATATATTGGTATTCAATATTAGGTCTATAATCGTGGCATTTCAAATGGTTATATAAACTTATATATTACAACACAATATGCTAACATATATATAATATACATACATAGCTAAGTTAACTATATTCATAAATACTTATTTAAGAGGCTATGTGTGTATGTGAACATGGCAAAGGGCAAGTGAGGGTTAAATGGGCATACATAGTGTATACATATCAAAGAGTGTCAAAGTGTAAGTGAACAAAGTGTCAAGTATGATAGTGTCAACATAGTGTAACGGGGCACATGAGGTAATATAGGATTTGTGTTAGCATAGAACATTACATCTTATTAACTTGTATATTGCATACATTATATCTATTATTACATTACATTCATGCTTGCATTCATTCATCATTCATTTATTCTCTTGCACCACTATATGCACAATACATTACATACTATGGAACCTACATATTCATTACAAGCCATACTTATACATGATTATATTAGATAGGATACTTACACCTTATACATCATTTATTTAACCATGTATTTACTCATGCTTGTATTCTCTATTTAATTACATAATGTATATATATTAACATGGGTTAAAATCAAATAGAATATTATATTACACATAAGGGTGCACAAAATGCATATGCCGAATAGTAACTCCTACTAATAATCAATACTGTACCATCTCAGTATGAATTAAAATTTAGGATTAAAGTATGTTATAGATCTATGTGTTAGCTTTCCGAAACTTCAAACGGATCACGTTTTCGTTTTCGGAAACTCCCGGAATCGCGAAAACACCGAAAACGCATTTGTCTTTCGTACAGCTGACACTCAAATAATTATCCAGAAAGTTACAGAAAGAATTAGGCCTATTAATACATGTTTTTGGAAAGCTAACTTCAATACGCTTCTTATAAAAAAATGGGATATTAAACCGAGCTTTGAGCTAGAAGTTATGATATTTCTAAGTTAGAACTGAAATTAAAAACGTGGATAAAAATCAAGACGGATTTAGGTAGTTTGAGACAAAAGAACACAAGTATATAACATAATATATCAAGAACTCACTCTATACACTAATATATATATATGAGACACTATAGAACACATCTCCAATACAAAAATATGAGATTAAACATGTAATAATTTATTCATACATAACAACAACACATAGTGTGTCCAAATTTAGGATTTTTCAACATGGACACAACCACAACACAAAGGACACTCCTATGACCTCCAAATGGACACGAAATGGACACAAATGGAGATACAACCATGGGGGTCATTCCTATGGGTTCAAAATAGACCTATATGCATGAGGAAATGAAAAGGAGAAGGGATTTATACCTTCCGGTAGATCGAATCGAAGAAAAGCCTTCCCGGAGCGACACCGACACGTAGAGATTCCAAAAGGACACGAACGAGCTCCGAATCCTCCCAAACTTGGGTAGCTTCCTCCTTGGCTAGAATGGAGAAGGAAAGAAGAAGATTTGGTGGCGAAATAGAAGGATTTGGTGGAGAAATTGCTAGGGATTGTTCTCTAGGAATTTGGGGAATAACAAGAGAGAGTGTGTGGATGAGAATAATGAAATGAACTTGAGCCTATCCTCTCCCAAAGTGGCTGGCCATATGGGGCTATTTGTCCTATTATGGTAAGGTCCAAAATGCCCCCACTAACCTATTCTATGAGTATTAGGAAAGGGCTAATTGGTTGGAGCTAAATTAGTCATTCTAAAGTCTCTAATCACACTAACATTATCCATAATAATTAGTCTAACCTCTAACTAAAATATTTCTATCATGTGGACTAAAATTAATATCATGTGGGCTATACCTAACTAGTGTGTGGGTCCCACTAGAGTCAAACTACCCCCGGATCCCCGTTTCAAGTCGGATTGAGTTGAAATTCGAACCCGACTCAAACAACCCCAAAACAATATCATAAATAATAAAATAATATCAAAATAATTCAAAGAGGTCAAATGCAAAAATATCCTTAGGCCAAAAATGATATTAAAATATCATAATCACATGGTTAAGCTCTAGGTCAAACAGTCTCTAGGGTTTCACTAGCAAAACGTCAAAACCACAAGTCATTGATTTAAATAATTTTAAAATGATTTAAAATCACCAAAAATTATATCATGAATTAAATATAATTATTAAAATAATTATAAACACGAAATTTCAAAATTACCCTCATTTGGGAAACTGGGTGCTACAACTCTACCCACCTTAGAAAAATTTCGTCCTCGAAATTTAAGATCGATAGTACTCCTTCTAGAGCCTCTAACCTACCCAATATCTAAGGTAACACTTCCTAACACTGGAATAATAAACGGACATCTAAAAAGTGTCAATCTAGGAATACCTCCAATATTGCTTTGCTGTACGGCGCTAATGGAACTTCAATAAAATATGGACTGGAACCTATATCCAAGGGACTGGACCTATTTTAAAGTGGTCTTAACTAAGGATGAAAAGGAACTGATCATAGGCTATAGGTATGCTCGAACTATTATCTTCCTATAACCATCTATTAATACATTCTATTACCATAGGAACGATGCATTACTAAGACATATAGGCCCCTATCTCTCATAATACATTTATACTCACCAAAAGACTAGTACATCCTATCAAGGCTGATACTATAATCTCTCATAAATCTCATAAGCTACATGTTTATAGACACACATCCCCACATCAAGGACTAACCTATATATATCTACAACTGATACTAATGGGATGACGTTCCTATTTCCCAACAATCAAGGTCTAAAATTTTTTATCTAAATCATGCAATTTGAAGGAATAGTATACAAGGTAAGGGCATACCGTAGCAGTTGGAAGTCTCACCTAGGTACACTAATCATTCTAGGTCAAAACAGTACTATGGTATCAACACACAAACAATCTAGGGTGTCCTAATTGGGAAGGTAAGGGAACAACAATCATCAAGGTTGTAGGGCTGTCTACCATCCTATATGAAAATTGGTCATTAACAAGCAACTAAGAAATTATTAAAAGGTTACTATTCCATAAAATGGCAAAAATTGAAAATTTAGGCACAACAAATCACAATTAGATTTTTGTCTTGACACGATCTAAGTTGATCAATTTCGGAATAAAACGAGATTTGGGCAAGAAGGGAAATCAATGAAATCAAATTATGAGCACGAGCATCTAATGATGGAGGTTCAGGTCATGATTAAATTTAATTCAATTAAGTACAACCCAAGATATTAATATGATAAGAAAAGATGATCAAAGTCGATTTGGTCATGATTAAGGAAGCTAGGATTCAATGATATTGAAAACCTTTTAGGGAACTAGGAAAGATTTCATAAGAAGTCAAGTTAATCATCTCTCTCTAATACCATCAAGTTTATCATTTGCCAAATCATTTTTTTCTCACGAGTCCCAATATGAAAATCAACCTTTATATGACTATCATCGAAATTTTATAACCTTTAGTCATCTAAACCTTACCATGATCACCATAGACAAAATTTCAAACTTCTAAAATATTTCCCACGAAGCATATCCCTCTTAATTAGGTATCAACACTTATCTATTTAATCAAATTTCCAAATTCTTTCACCTCGTTCTAAATTAGATCTGAAACCTCTAGATCCAGTCTGTGAAATCCTTGAACTTGTTTAAATCGAGTCTCGTATTTACTAAACTCCAATACCACTATGTCATACAAAATTTATTTTTATTTATAAATCAACCTCATATTTCTTCAACGTTCACCTTCAAATATTATCCTTTTTGAATTCTATAATTTTCCCAAATCATCAAAAATAATTCCTATAGCTTAAAATCCTTGTGTTCTCTCTGTCTCTAGTCACCCAATCATCAATAACAATATCTAGTTCAATTTCGCATAATCATTGAATACAATAAAATTCTCCTTTCCATCTCTAAATTTCTGCATAGCCTTGTAATAGTTCCCAAGAATCAATAACAAAGATTTTTACGTTCTCAAAACTAGGTTGACCTCTGATATCCTCATTAGTTTTTTTTAAAATATATCCCTGAATTACTCATAACCAAATTTTCTGCGATGTTTCTAATTTGATAACATTTATCATTTGATTCCATTCTAAACCTTTACCACATCTTCCTCTCAAATTTTTTTCATAATTGACATCCAACGTTCTGATTCCTACAAATTATTTTATGATAACCAATTACATCATTTCCGAACTAGATGATTTACGTCACTTCCTCAACATTTCTCAGATAAAAAATGATACAAAGATTCAAGAGTTTTCAAGATATAGCTGACAGAATTATATACGAGACAAGAAATTGATAAAATCAGGACAGGTATATAAGACAAGAATGATGGTAATAAAAATACTGGCAAGAAAAGAATGATAAAAGAATCTGTTCTGCTTATCTGTTTTAAAAGAGGAAACCATTTTGAAATCCAGAACTAAATATCAATCCCGAGATAAAGTCTAGCAAAATCATCGATTCATTAAGAAGAATTTCATGGTAAGAAGTTACACAAGGTTTATAAAAATAGCTAAAGCTACATCCCAAGTAAACAAGGAGAAACAAAACAAAACAAAACAACAATAATTCCTTTTTTTTGACTGAAACAAAAGTCGCGAAACAAGTTCGAAAACATTTAAGGTACAATCTGATAATCATATGCGTCTATCCAAAATTATGGTACTCTAAATTCTCGTCATACTAGTAAGCAAGGCTACGATAATCATAGAGTCCTTGACTTATGCACATACCTCTAGAATCATGGTATTTAACATTTTCGTGATGCCGCTAGCTTGGCTGCGAAAACCTTAAATTTTCACTCCCGAGAAATATATCCAAAGCCAGACTATATGTCCTCACCATGCTGGCTAATGTGACTATAGAAGACAAGATTTCCATAACTTAGATGACCTAGCCCATATAATTTCATCTTGCCAAAAATTAAATTAAATCAACAATGAATACTGAAAAGAAAAAAATATCAAATTTATCAACGAACATCAAAATTCAGAAATGAACATAATCCTTCAAATCATATAACTACAAACTTGGATGCTACTGCTAATATCAAGATTCAAAATTCCACAATCTTCATCAAAATCAATAAATACAAACTCAAATTCAATGATAATCCATCAAAATCAAATTCAACAACAGAAAGTAAAGATAAATCAAATCAAGGAAAAAGAGAGTTTTCAAATCGGAGTTAAACAAGATTCTCAAGGGTCGTCCCAGGAATCTCTCAAGGGTTCCTAACTGTTATTGAGTACCTTCAAAATATATCCTAATCCTACTGCAGGCTGTAGTGGTACTCTAGTTCGAATACCACTACATAAACTCGACCTGCATGGGCCACCACTAAAAACATGTCACGACCCACACCCTAGAGTTAGGGTACGAGAACGTAACAAACGCCCAGCCTACGTCGCAGTGTCGACGGTAGAATATTGTCCTAGGTCTCAATGCATCTAACATTATAAGATGAAACAGTTTATACTCCCCGAATGGGGGTGACATAGCAGAATGTAAACTCAATCACATCTAAGGTAGAGCATAAAGTAAGATAGATAAAACATGAAATCGAAAAAAGATACAACAGATAGAAATCTAAGTGTCTAAGATACAAACTCAGAATACATCTCAAAACTCAAATACAGTAATCCATAAATACAACTCAAGATGACTGAAAATAAACTATAAGCAAAAACCCTAGCTATCTATGCAACCTCTACTGTCTCCTCTAGGCTAGCAGGCAACCTCCAGGCTATCTGTAAAATTTATCAACGGGTTCAGTCAGGACTGGATCGAGTACAGTACATCTCAACAGATCATAGCAGGTTAGAAAATATAATCATACAGTAAAGTAAGATACAGGATCTGAAGGAAATATAGTATGTAAACAGAGAAAGAGAACTGTAATAGAAATATCTACTATAAGTAGAGAGCTAACAGTGGCTAGTGAGTCAGAGTACAATATAAACATGTGAATGGCATAGAAGATTCTGGGAACTATACTATGGAGTGATTCTGGGAACTGCACTACTTGGATATTATTCACATGTCTACTTCTACTCCCCCGTACCCCCAATCAATACACAAGGATCCAACCAGGTTATGTTATGATTCCATGCAAAGGCCCACAAGGGGTGATACATGGATAGCCCATAAATGGGTGATTCTGGGAATACCCACAATGGGGTGATTCTGGAAATGCCCATAAATGGGTAATTCTGGAAAGACTCTGTGATCATGAGAGTACATGTCACAAGTGATCGAAGAACCGTGAAGCATAGTGATACACCATGTAAGTGAAACGCACAGAACATGTAGTATACGATGCTCCCTGAGGGGATAACATCTCAAGAAAGGATCCATATAGTACTAATCCGTGTTACCAACGTGACAGCATGAAGTATAGTAATCTAAAGCAGGAAAATAATTCTAACAGGATATGAAATGATCAGAGAATGTACTCGCCTGATATCTGAATGTCCAAGGTAAAGATACTGTCCGAGGAGAGGTGTATGGCTCCTAATTAGAACAGCACAAGTCACAACATGTCCAGAAGGGTAATATAAAGCACTATAATGTATTCTACATGAATCTAGGTCAAACTAGGCCAAAGTCAACCCTTGGTCAACTCTTGTCAACTGCACTAGTCAAACTAGGTCATGTCCTATCCCAGCAAGTCTTACTAGGCCTAACCAAGACTATTCTAGCAAGCACACATCAATACAAGGCTGTACAAGCCAACATACACCCAACTCTATATAGCATGCAATTATTCAATACTCAAATAGGCAAGAATTCACATTGGATATACACTAGGTAATCTATTACTTTAAGCTATATATGTCTACACATATATACACATGCATATATTGGTATTCAACATTAGGTCTATAATCGTGGCATTTCAAATGGTTATATAAACTTATATATTACAACACAATATGCTAACATATATATAATATACATATATAGCTAAGTTAACTATATTCATAAATACTTATTTAAGAGGCTATGTGTGTATGTGAACATGGCAAAGGGCAAGTGAGGGTTAAATGGGCATACATAGTATATACATATCAAAGAGTGTCAAAGTGTAAGTGAACAAAGTGTCAAGTGTGATAGTGTCAACATAGTGTAAGGGGGCACATTAGGTAATATAGGATTTATGTTAGCATAGAACATTACATCTTATTAACTTGTATATTGCATACATTATATCTATTATTACATTACATTCATGCTTGCATTCATTCATCATTCATTTATTCTCTTGCACCACTATATGCACAATACATTACATACTATGGAAACTACTGTAGAAGCATAGAAAATACTAAAGAAAATGACTCATGCGGCCAGGAAAGACCCATGCGGCTCCGAAAGCCCATGCGGCTCGGGGCATCATGCGGCACAAGAAGCTATGCGGCCCGAAGCATTCCATGCGGCTCAGAAGACACGTGGCCTGATAGTGCTCTCCTCCACCCACGCTGCATTAATTGCTATGACGGCTGACCCCTCAGAAAAGTTGACAGCCCTGACACCAAAGGCAGGTAATTATGGCTCGGCCATAATGATGAATCTCTAGGGAAGAGGAAAGAAATCTCTGACACAAATCCCCCGAGAGCCATAAAAATGCCACGTGGCCTTGCCACGTGGGCATTTGTATGCGGCTCGCTTCTCATGCGGCTCAGAATAAATCCTATGCGGCTCAGGCCATGAGAGCCTCATACGGCTCGAGCAAAGGACTTTCCATGCGGCTCAGAAGTGAATCCATCCTATGCGGCTTAGGCCATAGGAGCCTTATGCGGCTCGAGCAAAGGACTTCCCATGCGGCTCAGAAGTAAATCCATCCTATGCGGCTCAGGCCATGAAAGCCTCATGAGGCTCGAGCGAGGATTTCGCATACAGTTCAAAAAGATCATATCCATGCGGCCCAGGCGGATATATACCTATGCGGCCCACAAGGATTACTCCTCTGTGGTTAGAGGACTCAAATAAAGGCTACTGCCCACACAGCCCTGACACGTGGGCTCATATTCATATGCGGCTCACATTCATATGCGGCTCACTATTCATGCGGTCCAGATTCCCCCCAGCAGCTCCTAGGACACGTGTCCTAAACCGATTAAATTCCTCAGATTTGCTGCCATTAAAGATTTGGTCAGATCCCAATAAATCTGGGACACGTGGCAGAAGAATAGATCTGATTTATTCGCAGATATCAGAAGATCAGTATAAGGAAGATTTATTCCAATCAGCATTAATTGCTCATAGGATTTGGTACAATCTACACCTAATGGCCCAGATTCATCATAATTAAAACGAATGGCCAAGATGGACCAATCTCCAAGTCGCCGCCATCTCCAAAAGCTAATCATTGGCAATCCTAATAATGACATCCCACTATTATAAATAGCAATGTGCCATTCCCTTGTAAAGATATACAATTTCAGAGAGAAAAATACGTATATACAGAGAGACCCCCCCAATAGTCAAAAAGAAAGAGTACACAAAGAGAAAGAGAAGCCAGAAGAGCAACAGAGGAGCAAGAAGCGCATTTCTTCGTCAACGCCTACCACCTTTTCACAGGGAGCAAAGGCTGCATACCGATCGTCCAAGGAGTAAGGCATGGCTGCCGTCGCCTTCCCGAGCCTCTATCGTCACCCCCAGAATCTAAAATAAACAATTGTACTTAGACTGCTGTACCTAGGTTTTCGTCCCTAGGCTTTCTTTGTACAAGCGAGTTTGTAACGTGAAGTAAAAGTTCGGTCCTCCGATAATTGTTCTGTTCTTTTATATTTCATGGCCGCCACGATGGCGACTCTGTTGGGGACAAACTTCTTCACGGCTGAGGAGTTGGTGACGCAATCGGATGCAGCCAAGCTTGGCTCCACTCAACAAAAGATAGTCGCCCGGTTCGACCAACAGGCGTTCGAAGAGATGCTCTCCGACAAGAGCACTGGCCCGATCCAGAAGCGAACCCGCACGAAGAAGGCCCGTAAGGAGTGGAGACCTCGATCCTTCACTCCTGCTGAAGCTCTTGCAGAGACACCCTCTGTTGTTTAAGATGGCGAGCAAGATTTCTCTGCGGCCCCACTTCAGATCGTAGACAACTTTGCTGTCCCCAAGTCTGGCAGAAGAAAATACTATGATGCTAGACTTGCAGGGGCAAAGAGGAACTCTATGAGATCCAAACCGCATAAGGGTATCAGCCGCAGGGAGAAATCTCATGCGGCTACATCCTCCAGCCGCATGAAGAAAACACATACGGCCATATCTGTCAGCCGCATAGCTGGCTACAGTTGCCAATCACACGGATGAAACTCATGCGGCTATGGGAGTCAACCGCTTGCAAAAAACCCATACGGCCATAATTGCCAACCGTATGCGGCCAGCCTGTACGGTCGTGACTCCTAACCGCACAAAAATAATTCATCCGACGGCAGAAGACAACCGCATGCAGACAGCCTGTACGGTACCCAACCCTAGCCGCATAGCATCCGTTTTATGCTTCTCTGGATCAGTCTTCGACCGTCTCTCATGCGGTCCTGACCCTGATACTTCTCTGGATGATAAGCCAGACTCTCTGTTATTCAACTTGGACTCCTCCTATTACGCACCCGCAGGTGCTAAAAGGAGGAAGTCTAGGACAGCACGGACTCATCGGGTCCAGTCAGCTGTCCCAACCTCTGACTATCGGGGCATCCCGTTGACTATCACACGGGCCTCGGATGGGAAGTTGTATGCAATCGCTCGAGTTCAGCCCCCGGCGGCAAATGGACAGAGTGGTTCCTCTGACCTGCGGGAGGCGATCCTCCACAAACGTAAAGAAAGAGAAGGAGTGTCGGCGTGCAAAGAGTCCTCGCTTGGACATCGCTGCACCCAAATCATCGTCAATTGCTGCTGCAATAATGCGGCAGTAACAGAAGATCGGCCGTCCATCTTCCAAAGACTACAGCACCCGAGCTCAGAAGATGAGGCACCCCCTGTTGTCTCCTGCAATTCCGCTCAAAAGGTCCCCACCGAAAGGAGGGGAAAAAAGACCAGCATCTCCAGCCCCAAGATATCAACCACTACAGCTACAAAACTGTCGTCCAAACGGTTGTCTTCCACCAGAGTATTCCAACACACCCGTTCAAAGACAAAATCTGCTGCAGTGGAAAATTCATCATCCGTATCGCTGGGGGTTGGGGGTAGCACTCATCCGAACATTCGCAACAATCCGATGTTTCAGGGAGCCGAGCCCGGGGAAACGATTCTCCCATCAGGCACGACAGGCACCGATGTCTCCGAGGGCACCCGTGATTCTCAAGACGAAGTAAACTCTGAGGCTGGGGGTACGGCTCCCTTCGAATCCGAACCAGAAGACAATATTCCCATATATCCTGATGACTTCTCGGTACACGGGTACGACTCGGAGGGCACATCCTCCACCGTCCCTTCCATCACTCCTCACGTAAGGACGGTGTTCATGACGGACAGCAATCAAGGTGGTTCCAGTGATCGCCAGCGCATTGACAGTCTCGAAGCGATTTTACTTGCTTTGGTCAAATCTGTAGACGAGATTAAAGCAGCCCTGCCCACTCTACAAGGAGGAACGCCGGGTCAAACAAGCACGGGCCCCGCGGTCAATATAGATTCAAACTCAGCGGCACCAAACCCGGGCAATAATTCTCCTGAAATAACAGCTCCTACCGCGACAGATGAGACCCGAGAAGTAAGGAGAGAGGTCCAGGAGCTCCGAGCCATGTTCCATGCCCGAGAAAACGCTCAAGATCTCAGAATACGGCAACCATACCCTGCTGAATGGAGGGATGTTCCATTTCTACCAAGATATAAGCCGTTCAATATCAACCCGTATGATGGCAAAACCTCAGCAGGTCGGTACATCACTTACTTCGAGGTTACCACCGACCATCTGCCCCATGATGATGCCATCCTCACATGATTATTCATTGGGGCGTTAGAAGGGGTCGCCTTCGATTGGTACCGCAATCTACCGGACAACTGCATCCATTCCTTCACCGGCTTCAAGCGCCCGTTCTTGGAATAATTCTACGAAGTAGGACAGGACATCACTATGTCCACGCTCATGGACGTCGTCCAAGGGGAGAAGGAGTTGACAAGGAACTACATCGAGCGGTTCCGCTAGACCGCCATGAAGCTGCCCTCCGGAAATCCAGATTCCTCTTTGATTGAGATCTGCCAAAAGAGACTGCTTCCTACGATCAGTCTCTGGATGGGCGAAAGTCAATTCAAAGACTGGAAAGCATTCATCATCAGCGCTACAAGCGCCAAAGAACGACTAAAGAAGGCTCGCTAACTGGGGTTGCACATCTCGGAGGGAGAAAATAAGGGCAAGCGTCCCAACAACGATAATGGGGGTAACCCCTCCAACAATCGGGACAGTAAGGGAAAGCAGGCTATGGTGGCTGACACAGCAGAAAAGCTCGAGTCACAACCAGCAGACAAACAATGGCCGCAAATCGATTACTCCTTCGAAGATGGCCACGTCAAGCCTATCTTGGACATGCTCATACAAGGGGGTAGAATTCAGCTTCCTCCACCAAGATGGGAGCCTCGGCCGGCTGATCTGGAGAACCCAAAGTTCTACCATTATCACCGTTATGTACACCACGCTACACACGACTGCTACCAACTAAAAAGGTACATCCAAAGTATCATCGATTCGAATGCTCTGGCCATTGACTTCGAAGAGGTAACCGTAGCAGCCAATATGGTGTTCGTATAATTCGGCAGCTTCCCTCCGACGGAGACTCAAGACGGGGTGATCCCCGTCCCCGTGGCAACAATGGAGATTACCAATCTTCCCCCTCCCCGAGATTAGGCTGCCGGTCTAGTACCTCTCACCACCTTACGAGGGGAGGTCATGTAGGTCCATCCAGACTTGGTATCAGAAGTAACTCGGCCCACACTATCTTCCACCAACAAAAGAAAGAGTGGAAAAATCAGGACCTGCCACACAATCTCAGCAGACAACGAGGAAGCTACAGCCGTCGTCACGCGGTCCGGAGCGCAATCCCAACCTGTGGTTGACAACCCAACCGAAAATCATCAACCCACTACAACTGATGCTCTAGGACCGGCTCAGCCTTCGACGACCGACAAGCCTAGGCCGAACGAGACTCGCTTCGAGAAATCCCTCCGAAAGGACGCAGCCCAAGGGCTAGAGAGGCCCTATAACTTTGACATCTTAGCACAATTGGATAACACTCCGGCCAAATTGTCACTATACGAACTCCTAAGGCTCTCCAAGGACGTTCGTATTGTATTGAGCGAAGCACTCCAAAATGTCGATGCCTATCTCGCTCAATCCAACCTCACCGGGGAAGACTCACCCGTGGATCTCCAAGACAGTGCCTGCACGGGAGCAATGCTCAACATCGTCTTCACTCCGCAGGACATGCTCATCAAAACCAACCTACATGATCGCCCGCTATACTACACGGGATACATCGGCGACGTGATAGTGGATCGGATGCACATTGATCCTGGCTCTTTCATAAGCTTCATCCCGAAGGGTCTGCTACATCATCTCCGCATCCTAATGCATCGCCTTACACCTACAAGCACCGCCATCAGCGGTTTCAATTCGGGCAGGAGCTACCCTATCGAAAAGATTCGT
Organism: Iris pallida; assembly: GCA_029216955.1. Taxonomy (NCBI): domain Eukaryota; kingdom Viridiplantae; phylum Streptophyta; class Magnoliopsida; order Asparagales; family Iridaceae; genus Iris; species Iris pallida. Next base: position 1,645,144 of record JANAVB010018994.1, on the reverse strand, counting down.
CTGAAGTGTCAGATTGGCGATCTCCAATCCGAAGTCACCTGCTACGTCATAGATGCAGACACTTCTTATAATATCCTCTTGGGGCGCCCATGGATACACGATTACATGATCGTGCCTTCCACGCTACACCAGTGCTTCAAATATGTCGACAAACACGGCTTCGTGAAGACAGAATTTGCTGATATCGATCCCTTCAAGGGGGTCGAATCCTACTACTCAGACTCCTGTCTATACAAAAAGTCGAAGAGGCACCTTGATGAACGAAATGAACAAGCTAGTACCGAAATGGCTACGGGATCCGAAGGACCCCTGACGATCCACCTCCAAGCTCGTAAACCGGGCAAGTCCGCACCCCTTACCGCTACTCTGCGGAAAGACGCGATCAGCCTCTCGGCACAAGAGGAGCAGATGATAATCCGGCTGCCAAGGTTCGGCCAAGTGCCGAGACCCACAACGAGGCTACTGACAATCAGACTGCCAAGAGTAAGTCAACCCCAAACAGGGAAGCTCAATCCCTCTGACAAGCCGTTGACGATACGCCTTCCCAAGAAGGGTCGTCACCCCGACGCAAGGTCTGACACTTCTAGCGAACCGGCCACTCCTCGCTCCACCTCGAGTGCCAAACTGGGGGTCGCTAGTCTACCAACAACTCTACACTTTGCTCCGTCAACTGAACCACTGACGATCAAGCTCTCCAGGTCGTTCTCTCAGATTCTTCTACGATACAGAGACAAAAATGCTGTATCATCGTTCCTACGACGGATTACTGCTTCGGTGCCTATCAAATACAGAAGCCAAAGAAGCCGTACGAGAAGCTCACGACGGTGTCTGCGGGGCCCACCAACCCGGCCCAAAACTACAAGATTGTCTTCGTCGAATGGGCTACTATTGGCCCACAATGGTGGCAGATGCGATCGATTATGCTAGAAAGTGCAAAGCTTGCCAAGTCCACACGGACTTCATTTATCAACCATCCGAATTTCTACATCCGGCGGTGGCGTCCTGGCCATTCGAAGCATGTGGAATGGATATCATTGGTCCAATCACCCCACCTTCATCTCGAGGACATCGCTTCATACTTGCGATCACGGATTACTTCTCCAAGTGGACAGAAGTTGTCCCTCTCACAGAAGTCAAGACTTCGAACGTGATCACTTCCTTAAGCATCACGTCATCTACCGCTTTGGACTGCCCCGAAGGATCATCCATGATAATGGCCTACAGTTTGTAAGCCACGCATTCTATCGATTTTGCGATAAATACCGTATTCAGAATATCGCTTCGACGCCGTACAACCCAACAGCAAACGGGTTAGTAGAGGCATTCAACAAAATGATCATCAAACTCCTCAAGAAGTTCGTCTCTTCCAACAAGCGCGATTTGAACGAGAAGCTCGGTGAATGCTTATGGGCTTATCGTACCACAGTTCGAACAGCCACCGGGAATACACCATTCTCCCTGGTGTACGGAAGTGAAGCGGTTCTCCCGTTAGAAACTCAAATACCCTCACTCCGCATTACCCTCACTTATCAATTGACAACGGATGACAACTACCGACGTCGACTACAAGAGTTAGAGGCCTTAGATGAAAAGCGCCTCCTAGCTCAACAAAGGATCGAGCTATACCAAGCACGCATCTTAGGAGCCTTCAACAAGAAGGTCAAAATCAAAACTTTTCGAGTGGGTGATCTTGTTCTGGCAGTCCGGAGGCCGATGGTCATGACTCACAAGACCGTCGACAAGTTCCAGCCAAAGTGGGAAGGTCCATTTATCATAGAGACAGTATTCTCCAACGGTGCTTACCGCCTCGCAAAACAAAATGGAGACTTGCTCATGCTGCCCGTCAACGGCAAGTTCCTGAAGAAATACTATGTTTAAACAACATTTTCTAGATTTTTGAGTCACATACCCGCTGGTACCACTGAACTCGCTCCACAAATTTCCAGATTATCGAGTCATGTATCCGCTGATACCACTGAACTCACCCTCATAGTTTTCCAGATTCTCGAGTCATGTATCCGCTGATACCACTGAACTCACCCTCATAGTTTTCCAGATTATCGAGTCATGTATCCGCTGATACCACTGAACTCACCCTCATAGTTTTCCAGATTATTGAGTCATGTATCCGCTGATACCACTGAACTCACTCCATAAACTGTCGAATTTCCGAGTCACGTACCCGCTGGTACCACTGAACTCACACTCACCATATTCTAAATTTCCGAGTCACGTACCCGCATGTACCGCTGAACTCATGCCCTTCTTCCACAAAGATATCCCAAATTTCCAAGTCATGTACCTGCTGGTACCTCTGAACTTACACTTTGATACCAACATTGTCGAGTTATGTACCCATCGGTACCCCTGAACTTACATCCTGGTCACTCTTTTGAAAGAAAGTCATGTATAACCATACCGCTGAACTTTCTTCCTATAAGAGATCCTCCCTCATGATCTAATACCTGTACTTCCAGTGCACAACAACGGTAACGGTCTACAAACTTCCAAGACGGCCATGTCCTCATTACCTCTGAGTCGTCCCACTTCCGCCAAAAAACAAATCACCCCCTACATAGAACTTCCATGTCCTTATTACCTCTGAGTTGTTCTATGTACCCCCCCTGTCAAAGAGACCCTCATGCTCACCATGTCCTCAGCACCTCTGAGTCAGTATGATTGGTTCCTTTCTTTTAAACTCATTGTCCGTATCCAAAACTAGGGTATGTTAGGGACAATGGGAATACGCAAAATGACCCGATAAAAAGGGCTATTACAAAGCAAAAGAGTGAAGCAAATATATATTCCATTCAGTCAGAAATCAGTTACATCCATACAGTTACAGGAAAGTTCTTCATTACAGACAAGACACATCAAACCCCTAGTTACAGAAATACGTATACAACTCCTTCAACCACATTACGTATGAAGGATGTAACTGAGGAAGATCCTCGTCCAGAATGGGAGAATCAGGATCCCCAGTGGTGTCACCCTCAGCAGTCTCGACAGTGGGGAGGACGTCGTCCCTCTCAGGCTCCGATTCTTCTTTCATTATCTCCTCCTTAACAGAGGGAGGCCCCTGATTGACGCCAGGAAGCGACGGATCCTCTACCACTGTAATATCAGCACTCAGTGGAGACACTATAAGAACCAAAAGACGAAAAAAAAAGTGATGAGAAATGATAAAAACAGTCAGAAGATATTCAGAAGTGTTCATGTGGGTCGTTTAAAGACAACTCTTATGCGGCTTGGGCATGGAATATATTCCATGCGGCTCATAGGACGTGTATGCGGACCACGTAATCTAAAAAGCTCGCATCAAAATGATTATGCACGAAGCAATGCAGCAGAGCAGCATCTTTTAGGGTTTCAGAGCACCCAATCTTCCGCACAGTCCTTACCTTCGACGACAACATGAACGTCAAGACGAACGGAGGGTACGGCAATTGAAGACGAAGTCGACTTCCTGCTCCTAGCCACAACCTTCTTCACTGCCTTGGAAGCCCTAGGTGCCATCGTTGTCTGTCAGTTGGAAGAAGAAAGCAAGACAGAAATCTTAATCAGAAAGAGTCTAAGAGAGAAATCCTTCTAAATACCCTTCCATTTATAGAGAAAGGGGGACCAAGACCGACGCTTCGTACAAAGTAGTCGACTCTTCGGCTATCGATACGGACTAGTTAATTAGAGGTCAGAAACTCCTAGGATCCTGCCCCAAAAAGGTTTGCATGCATGACATAATGGCGTGGCGAGAAGTTATGCGGCTGAACAATCTATGCGGCCAAAATCTCTATGCGGTCAGGGTTCCATATGCGGCTAGAGGAACCCGGCCATGCTTCTTATTCAAAGTATTTCAATTTTACAAATTGAAAACTTTGAAGGGGGTCCTGTAGAAGCATGGAAAATACTAAAGAAAATGACTCATGCGGCCAGGAAAGACCCATACGGCTCCGAAAGCCCATGCGGCTCGGGGCATCATGCGGCACAAGAAGCTATACGGCCCGAAGCATTCCATGCGGCTCAGAAGAAACGTGGCCTGATAGTGCTCCCCTCCACCCACGCTGCATTAATTGCTATAACGGCTGACCCCTCTGAAAAGTTGACAGCCTTGACACCAAAGGCAGGTAATTATGGCTCGGCCATAATGATGAATCTCTAAGGAAGAGGAAAGAAATCTCTGACACAAATCTCCCGAGAGCCATAAAAATGCCACGTGGCCTTGCCACGTGGGCATTTGTATGCGGCTCGCTTCTCATACGGCTCAGAATAAATCCTATGCGGCTCAGGCCATAGGAGCCTCATGCGGCTCGAGCAAAGGACTTCCCATGCTGCTCAGAAGTGAATCCATCCTATGCGGCTCAGGCCATAGGAGCCTTATGCGGCTCGAGCAAAGGACTTCCCATGCGGCTCAGAAGTAAATCCATCCTATGCGGCTCAGGCCATGAAAGCCTCATGCGGCTCGAACGAGGACTTCTCATGTGGTTCAAGAAGATCATATCCATGCAGCCCAGGAGGATATATACCTATACGGCCCACAAGGATTACTCCTCTGTGGTTAGAAGACTCAAATAAAGGCCACTGCCTACACAGCCCTGACACGTGGGCTCATATTCATATGTGGCTTACATTCATTTATGGCTCACTATTCATGCGGTCCAGATTCCCTCCAGCAGCTCCTAGGACACGTGTCCTAAACCGATTAAATTCCTCAGATTTGCTGCCATTAAAGATTGGGTCAGATCCCAATAAATCTGGGACACGTGGCAGAAGAATAGATCTGATTTATTCGCAGATATCAGAAGATCAGTATAAAGAAGATTTATTCCAATCAGCATTAATTGCTCATGGGATTTGGTGCAATCTACACCTAATGGCCCAGATTCTTCATAATTAAAACGAATGGCCAAGATGGACCAATCTCCAAGCCGCCGCCATTTCCAAAAGCTAATCATTGGCAACCCTAATAATGACATCCCACTATTATAAATAGCAAGGTGCCATTCCCTTATAAAGATATACAATTTCAGAGAGAAAAATACGTATATACAGAAAGACCCCCCCCCCAATAATCAAAAAGAAAGAGTACACAGAGAGAAAGAGAAGCCAGAAGAGCAACAGAAGAGCAAGAAGAGCATTTCTTCGTCAACGCCTACCACCTTTTCACAGGGAGCCAAGGCTGCATACCGATCGTCCAAGGAGTAAGGCAGGGCTGCCGTCGCCTTCCCGAGCCTCTATCGTCACCCTCCCAGAATCTAAAATAAACAATTATACTTAGACTACTGTACCTAGGTTTTCGTCCCTAGGCTTTCTTTGTACAAGCGAGTTTGTAACGTGAAGTAATAGTTTGGTCCTCCGATAATTGTTCTGTTCTTTTATATTTCATGGCAAACACCTACATATTCATTACAAGCCATACTTATACATGCTTACATTAGATAGGATACTTACACCTCGTACATCATTTATTTAACCATTTACTCATGCTTGCATTCTCTATTTAATTACATAATATAGATACATTAACATAGGTTAAAATCAAATAGAACATTATATTAAACATAAGGGTGCACAAAATACATATGCCGAATAGTAACTCCTACTAATAATCAATACTGCACCATCTCAGCATGAATTAAAATTTAGGATTAAAGTATGTTATAGATATATGTGTTAGCTTTCCGAAACTTTAAACGGATCGCGTTTTCGTTTCCGGAAACTCCCGGAATCGCAAAAACACCGAGAACGTGTTTGTCTTTTGTACAGCTGACACTCAAATAATTATCCAGAAAGTTACAGAAAGAATTAGGCCTATTAATACATGTTTTTGTAAGCTAACTTCAATATGCTTCTTTTAAAAAAAGGGATATTAAACCGAGCTTTGAGCTAGAAGTTATGACATTTCTAAGTTAGAGCTGAAATTAAAAACGTGGATAAAAATCATGACGGATTTAGGTAGTTTGAGACAAAAGAACACAAGTACATAACATAATATATCAAGAACTCACTCTCTACACTAATATATATATATATATGAGACACTATAGAACACATCTCCAATACAAAAATATGAGATTAAACATGTAATAATTCATTCATACATAACAACAACACATAGTGTGTCAAAATTTGGGATTTTTCCACATGGGCACAACCACAACACAAAGGACACTCCTATGACCTCCAAATGGACACGAAATGGACACAAATGGAGATACAACCATGGGAGTCATTCCTATGGGTTCAAAATAGACCTATATGCATGAGAAAATGAAAAGGAGAAGGGATTTATACCTCGCGATAGATCGAATCGAAGAAAAGCCTTCCCGGAGCGACACCGACACGTAGAGATTCCAAAAGGACACGAACGAGCTCCGAATCCTCCCAAACTTGGGTAGCTTCCTCCTTGGCTAGAATGGAGAAGGAAAGAAGAAGATTTGGTGGTGAAATGGAATGATTTGGTGGAGAAATTGCTAGGGATTGCTCTCTAGGAATTTGGGGAAGAACAAGAGAGAGAGTGTGGATGAGAATAATGAAATGAACTTGAGTCTATCCTCTCCCAAAGTGGCTGGCCATATGGGGCTATTTGTCCTATTATGGTAAGGTCCAAAATGCCCCCACTAACCTATTCTATGAGTATTAGGAAAGGGCTAATTGGTTGGGGCTAAATTAGTCATTCTAAAGTCTCTAATCATACTAACCTTATCCATAATAATTAGTCTAACCTCTAACTAAAATATTTCTATCATGTGGACTAAAATTAATATCATGTGGGCCATACCTAACTAGTGTGTGGGTCCCACTAGAGTCAAACTACCCCCGGATCCCCGTTTCAAGTCGGATTGAGTTAAAATTCGAACTCGACTCAAATAACCCCAAAAAAATATCATAAATAATAAAATAATATTAAAATAATTTAAATAGGTCAAATGCAAAAATATCCTTAGGCCAAAAATGACATTAAAATATCATAATCACATGGTTAGGCTCTAAGTCAAACAGTCTCTAGGGTTTCACTAGCAAAACGTCAAAACCACAAGTCATTGATTTAAATAATTTTAAAATGATTTAAAATTACCAAAAATTATATCATAAATTAAATATCATTATTAAAATAATTATAAACACAAAATTTCAAAATTACCCTCATTTGGAAAACTGGGTGCTACAAGGGATAACTCGACTATATGCCGTCTCAGGTCCTTGTGTCAGACCAACTCCATTCAGGTTCTTGCTATTATTGAGCCTAAGGTGATATCCTCTAAGTTTCTTTCTTATCAAATGAGATTGGGTTTTGATGCTAGCTTTTGTAATGATAAGGGCAATATTGGGTTTCTCTGCAAGTCGGGTCTTGGGATCACCTGTATTGATTCTTGTGATCAGGCTATCACTGTGCAGCTTTCTTTCAGCTATTTTTTGGATCCGGTGAGGTTGTCGATTGTCCATGGTGCAGGGACTCGACAGGGGAGAAGGCGTATGTGGAGGCATCTTCTGGACGTCCAAGCCAGGGACATTGGTGTGCCCTGGGCGGTGGGCGGGGACTTCAATATTATTGCTTCGCCGAATGAGAAATTTAGCGGTCGACCCCCTGACACGAGGGCCATCGCGGACTTCCTCGACTTTCAGTTGGCTGTCGGGCTCTCCGATGTTGGTTTTAGAGGTAGCAATTACACTTGGGTGAATGGTCAGTCGGGGGTTGATCGCCAGGGATCCCGCCTTGATAGGGTACTCGCGACGGGTAGTTGGCTGGATGGAGTCTAGGTCTCTTGCGAGCATCTTAATCGTGCAGAATCGGATCACTCTTCTCTATTGATATCTTGTCAGCCAGCTTCTTCCCATCAGAGTTGAGGCTTCTATTTTCTTGACTTTTGGACGTCCTATCTGGACATCCTTTCGGTTGTTGCTCGGGCATGGAATTCATGCTGGCATTATGATGCGCTTGAGCGGTTGGGCATGCGATTGAGGACGACGGGGCATGTTTTGGCTGGCTGGAGCAGAGTTACTTTCGGAGACGTTTTTCAGGAGGTCCGTTAGCTGAGGACGCTGTCTTGGCGGCGAAGCAGGATTATGAGCTTCATCCTTCAGAGAGGGGGAGGGCTTCCTGGATGGAGGCTGTTGCCAGATTGAAGCAAAAGGTCCAAGTTGAGGAGTCCTTCTGGAAACAAAAAGCCAGAATGAAATGGGACCGAAAAGGTGATAAGAATACTCGGTTTTTCTATGCGTGTACCAGGAGCAGGCAAAGAAAGGCGGGTATTCAGAAAATTATTTGGGCTGATGGCTCAGAAACTGGTTCTGTTGCGGAGGTGGCGATGGAGGCTTCTCTATTTTTCTCTAAGCTATTCAGGGCTGAGCCTATTTCTGTGGATGACGCAGTCCTCGATGTTATCCCCAGCATCATCTCTACGGAGGACAATACGGATCTTGTTCGTTGTCTGGATAGAGCAGAGTTGTTGGAGATTGTTCAGGGGATGGACCCGGCTAGTGGCGCTGGACCGGATGGATTTTCTGGGAGATTTTTCTTAGTTTGTTGGGATATTATCGCTGCTGACGTGGAGGAAGCTATTGGCTCGTTTTTCTTGGGTGCACGCCTTCCGGTTTCTATATCTGATACTTTATTATTTCTTATCCCCAAAGTCGAGCACCCGAGGAACCTTTCAGATTTTCATCCTATTAGTCTTTGCAATTTCTGTAACAAGATAATTTCCAAAATGATTGCTTGCAGGATGCGGGAAGTTCTTCCCAAGATTATTTCCCCGGAGCAAAGTACTTTTGTTAAGGGGGGAGAGATAGTTGACAATATCATTATTGCTCAGGAAATAGTGGCCTCTATGAGGGAATCTAATCATGGTGGTAATATTACAATAATGCTTGACATGGAGAAGGCCTATGACAGAGTTAATTGGCATTTCCTCCTGCGAGTTCTTCGGAGATTTGGTTTTAATGAGGTTTTCTGTGATCTTATTTATCGTCTCCTGGCGGATACACGGTATGCGGTTCTTCTTAATGGAGTTACTACTAATTTTTTTCCAGCGTCGAGAGGGATCCGTCAGGGGACCCTCTCTCCCCGGCTCTCTTTATTATTGCTGCGGAGGTGCTTTCTCGGAACCTCAAGCTTCTTCAAGACTCAAATCGGAGATCTTCATTTCATACTCCGATTGGGGGACCGTGTATCTCACACTTGGCATATGCAGATGATGTTCTTATATTTACTTTGGGGATATTGCTGGTTTGTGTGCTCTCCAGCAGGTATTGCATCGTTATGAGGTTGTATCTGGTCAGAAGATTAATTATTCCAAATCTGCCTTTTATACTGCAACCCCATTGGCTGAGGCTCGGGCTCGGACTATTTATACTTTGTTTGGATTTTGTACCGGTACTTTGCCGTTTTCTTATTTGGGCTGCCCGTTAACGTACGGGAGACGGAATGCGGGGATGTTTAGCTATTTGCTTGATAAAATATGATTGAAGATGATGGGATGACAGAACAAGATACTTTCTCCTGGGGGTAAGCTGGTTCTTATTAAGAATGTTCTTTCTTCTATCCCTATGTATACATTAGCAGCTTGTTGCCCTCTCTGGGCCGTTCTCAGGGCGATTGAGAGAATATTTGCGACTTTCTTCTGGGGTAGCAAGGATGGGGTTGCTAAGAGGAGTTGGCTAGCGTGGCGGTTCGTTACTCGGACTAAGTCTGAAGGAGGCCTTGGGATTAAGTGTCTGATTGATATTACGGATGCCTTTTCTATGAAATTATGGTGGAAGCTGCGGCATGGGAAAGGCCTTTGGGTGGAGCTCCTTAAAGCAAAATATTTTCGTAAGCGTCATCCATGTGATGCGTTTATGACTTCCAAGTGCTCCCATATTTGGCGACGGATGTTGCGAGGGAGGAAATTGGCAGAACCGCACATTTCATTTAGTCTTAGACGTGGTGAGGGATCAGCAAGGTGCGAATCATGGATTCCGGGGGGTCCTCTTTTGGGTAGCGGTGCTATTCAGTCGGTTGAGGGAGTGGATACTGGGACCAGGCGAGGTACGGGGAGACGTACTCGGGTGCGGCGCTCGATAGCTTCGCAGCGGCAGGGGATCCCATCGGGGCGGGTTCCGCCGGGTCGTGGCACCGGGGAGCTTCGGAGGTCGGCCAGATTGGCCGAGAGGATGGTGCTTCTTCCCTATCGTCCGGTGATTGTGAGGGCTCTATCGGATAGGGGAAGGAAGATTCGGGATTCTAGGGTGAGGAACTCTGACAATGGTGGTCTGGCTACGGATAGTCGATGGATGGGATTGGCCTATGTTTTTGGAGCAGTTTGGGGTAGAGGCAGCGAGGCGGCTCAGAGCGGTAATCTGACTTGCACTTCGGCCCCTGATTCATTGGTCTGGGGTGAGCGGAAAGGATCTTTCTCGATGGCTTCAGCATGGAGGTGTTGTCGGATCTCCCATCCTACATCATCTTTATTTTCCAATATATGGGACAAGTGTATTCCGGCGAAGTGGAGCATTTTGATGTGGCGGGTCTGCCACAACCGGCTACCCACTGATGACAACATTCAAAAGATTGGCTTCCACCTGGCTTCCCGGTACCATTGCTGTCAGGCGGGGCATGGGGAGACCCTGCAGCATATTTTCTTCCACGGGGATCTTGCTCAAACGGTTTGGTCTGTCTTCCGGGGTTTCTTCAAGGCACGAATGCATAAAGATTTTCTTGTCTTTCTTCAAAGGTGGTAGAGGGTACAAGGCAGTCACCATCGGAGATCACTGGCCGGTGCGATCATATGGGTGCTTTGGAAGAACCGGAACAAGCAACGCTACGAGGGGCGTAGTGCTGGTTCTGATTTCTTGGTTCGGGAGGTGAAGCGACAGTTTCGGAAAATCGCTTTCGGGCTGTCATCATCTTCCGTCTATTCCGTATTGGGCTTTAGTGCTGTGATTTTCTTGTTTTCTCTCTCTTTATTTTGTTACCAAGAGGTCGGATGTACTCATTACCCTCTTTCTCAATAAAGGTAACGGTTTCATAATATATATATATATATATATATAGCTCAACTGGTTACTCATTGCGGCCCCTGCTCAAGAGGTCGCAGGTCGAATATATATATATATATATATTATATATATATATATAGTTCTCCTTCCTTTGAAGGAGCGGCGCGTAGTAAACCCTAATCCTCCTTGACTCCGGCTTTGCCTCTGGCCGGGCCGACGTCGCCCTTCTAAGGTTTTCATGGCGTCGAAAATGTTTGCAGAGGCGGTGGGAGTCTCCTCAACCCCGCATTCGATCTCCATTCGCTCCCCTTCCTTCTCGAAAGGGATTCCCATTATTTCCTTTTCGGAGGAGGATGAACAGATCTTGGTCCAGCCTTTCAAGTTTTCTTTGATCGAAAAATTTTCCCACGCCCGTCCACCGATTGATCTTATTCGGAAAGCTTTCATAGGTTTCCAGTTTGTTGGAGAAGTGAAGGTTGGGGTGATTGACCCGAAACACATCATTATTCGGCCTTCTCTGGAGGTTGATTTTCTTCGACTCCGTGCTAGGGAGACGTGGTTTGTTTCTCGAGCCCCTATGCGGGTGTTTCATTGGTCGAAGGACTTTAGTGCCTTGCATGAATCTCCTTTGGCTCCAACTTGGATCTCCCTTCCTGGACTTCCCCACCAACTGTTTGCAAAGAATGCTTTATTTTCTATTGTGCTAGGTATTGGCACCCCTCTCAAACTTGATAAAGCTACAGAAGAGTTCTCTCGACCTAGTACTGCAAGGGTATTCGTTGAAGTAGATGCCAGCAAACCCCTACCTCCGATGGTTCGTATCAGTCTTCCTAATGGTAGGATTATTTCTCAGAAAATTGAATATAAAAATATCCCGTCCTACTGCTCGATATGTAAACACCAAGGTCACAAGAAGGAATCTTGCAAAACCCATGCTCCAACTCAAATACATCCTCTACAACAGAAGAATAAAGAAATCATGGTGGCTGAGATCAATAAGTCCCGACTAGACAGGAACGGGGTAAAACTTCTAATCAAAATAATAATGAGACTTCTATAAATATTGCTGCTTTGCAGGGGGGCTTTCTAATCATCCTCAGGAAATTAATGATGAAGAGATTGGCATCAATGTTCAACTGCCAGTGGCCACCCGGTTGGCCACATCAGCAAATGGAGGCCAGTCTATTGGTGGCGCAATTCCTGATCAGGTTTCATCCCCTAATGCCAATCATATTAATGTTAATTCTTCAACCCTCTCTTCCCATCAATCTTCGCCAGCTCAAGTTTCAAACCAACCCGCCATTATTCTCGAGGATCCCCTGGAGGAAGGTGAGCTTAGGTCCTGGGCAGACGAAGTTGATGCTGCCGACCAACAGCTGGACGAAGAACCTCCTGACGACTCTGCGGTGCAGGATGACCACCACGTCGTCGTCCCTCCCTCGGAAGAGACCCAACCCCCAGACACTCAAGGCGGCCAGAAGAAAAAGAAGGTTGCCCCCATCCCCTCCATCCGCATATTCCGATCTTCTTCAAAGGTCACAATCACTCAACCCTCGTCCTTCCCTCATGATTAAACTCCTTAGCTGGAATATACGGGGGATTGCTAATCAGATGGCTTTTAAAAGACTCAAATCATTGTGTCGTACTAATAAGGTTCCTATAGTTATTATTATTGAACCTAAGGTTCAACCTCATAAGCTTCTGTCCTATCAAATGAAACTGGGCTTTCAGAGCTCCTACAGTAATTCCAAAGGGAATATATGGATCATGGCGCGATCAGGAACTTCGATCGATGTGGTGGACTCAGGTGATCAATGCCTTACTGTTACTGTGCCGTCTTCTCTTCTTCCTGAAACCTCATTACTCTCAGCTGTGCATGGTAGTAACACCAAGGAGGGACGTAGACTTCTTTGGAATCAACTTTTGATTATTCGGTAGAGATGGTCCTTCCCATGGCTGGTCAGTGGAGACTTTAATGCGATTACTAGTCCAGATGAAAAGTTCGGCGGCCTGCCACCATGCTCGGTATCGATCAAGGAATTTCTAGAGTTCCAAGTTGCTGCTGGTTTAACAGAAGTTCCATACTCGGGTAATCGTTTCACATGGGTGGATAGGCAATGTGGGGCACCTAAGATGGGCTTGAGGCTAGATAGAGTTATACTTGATTCCAAGTGGATAGCATGGGCTCCGTTATCTTCATCTGCTCACTTAAACAGATCGGAGTCGGATCACTCTCCTATTTTGCTATCTATTGAAAGTGAAAAACCTTCTTCTCCTAAACCTTTTCGTTTCCTTCATTTTTGGAAGGATTACGAGACTTTCTTATCTGTGGTAGAAGCTGCTTGGGGCTCGGTGGATCATGCTAATAGTCTAGTTCGTATTGGTCTCAGATTGGGAGCGACTAGAAGAGCACTATCAACTTGGAGTCGGGCTACGTATGGAGATATTTTCTAAGAAGTTAAGAAGGCAGAAGACGCTGTTACTTCGATTGAGGCTGCATTTGAGGCAGATCCTTTTCTTCGATCTCAGTGGTTGCTAGCTCGATCTAATCTTAAACAACGCCTATGCACTGAAGATGCTTACTGGAAGCAGAAAGCTCGGGTGAAATGGGATGAGGATGGTGACAAAAACTCTAAATTTTATCATTCATGCGTATCATCCAAACATAATCGCCTTCACATTCACCATATCAAGTTGACTGATGGGTCTACGGTTACTACATTGGAGGATATCCAGAGGGAAGCTAATGAACATTTCAGTAAGGCATTTACATCTCCACACATTGTTCTTGAAGACGGGTACCTTGACAATATTCCTTCTATTATAAATGAAGAAGATAACAAGAATTTGATTGCTAAGCCTACAATGGAGGAAATTCTAGCTACGATCAAGAGCCTGGATCCTTGCAGCACGTCGGGTCCAGATGGATTCTCGGGTTCATTCTTCTTGGCTTGCTGGTCTATCATTTGCAATGACATTTATGATGCGGTATGCTTATTTCTCGATGGTTTTGCTTTGCCTAAAACTATTACTAGCACATTCTTACTTCCAGTACCGAAAGTTAAGCATCCTAAATCTTTCAATGACTATCGGCCAATTAGTTTTTGTAATTTTATGAACAAAATTATATCTAAACTATTGGCTAGAAGGCTTGTAGACGTTCTTCCTCGCATCATTTCTCCAGAGCAGAGTGGTTTCGTTCGGGGCAGGAAAATAGTAGATAATATTATTCTTGCACAAGAAATGATTTTAGTCATTGATCATAATCATTGGAGAGGAAATATGAGCATTAAACTAGACATGAGTAAAGCATATGATCGAATAAATTGGGCTTTTCTGTTACGGGTTATGAAGAAATTTGGCTTTTGTGATGAATGGAGTACATTGATTCTTCATTTGCTCGACAACATATGGTTTTCTACTCTGATAAATGGGAGAAAGTCGGGATTTTTTCATGGCCATTGTGGTATCCGTCAAGGAGACCCGATCTCTCCAGCGTTATTCATTATTTCCTCTGAAGCTCTAAGTAGGAATCTGGTTCATCTTAATTCCTGCATTGGTTATTCAGGATATTATTCTCCCAGGGGCTGCCCACGAGTGTCTCACTTAGCTTATGCAGATGATTTGTTGATTTTCTCTGGAGCGGATATTTGATCAGTCCAGATGTTGATGCATGTTATCAAACAGTATGAAGTGCACTCGGGACAGCAAGTTAATGCTAATAAATCTTCTATGATGCTCTCTGACAAGATTCATTATCAAAAGGCTGCTATTCTTCAATAGATGACGGGTTTTCAGATTCATAACAATGCTATGGTGTATCTGGGCTGCCCCATTATGGCTGGTAGACGTAATGCAATGATGTATGATGAGCTAGTAGGTAAAATTCAGGCAAAGATCTCGGGATGGAACAATAAACACTTATCTTATGGAGGGAGGTTAGTACTTATCAAATCTGTTTTATCTTCTATGCCAGTACATTGCTTGTCGGCTAGTAATCCCCCAATCTCAGTGTTGAATCGAATTGAGAGTTTGTTCGATGGTTTTCTCTGGGGATCTAAAGATGGACTGCCGAAAAGATCTTGGCTTAAATGGGAGAGGGTGGCCAGACCGACGCTTGAGGGCGGCCTTGGCATCCGACGTTTGGGGGATGTAATGGATGCAATGACAGTTAAGCTATGGTGGAAGCTTAGATCATCAAAGTCGTTATGGGCAGGATATATGAAGGCAAAGTACTGTTCTTATTCCTCTCCTCAAACAGTCGAGCTCACTTCTGCTGCATCTCATGTTTGGAAGTGTCTCATTAGAGGTAGAAGGCTGGAAGATGAATATATTTTGGAGGACGCTCTTGGCAATTACTTGTGGACCCCTAGTCCGTCAAACAAATTCTCAATCTCATCAGCGTGGGTCCAAATTCGAGAACATTTCACGCAGCAGGTATACTTCAAAAACATATGGCCTAAGTGTATGCCATCTAAATGGTCGATCTTGCTTTGGAGAATTATCTTTAACAAACTTCCTACTGATGATAACAAACAAAAACTTGGATTCTCAATGGCCTCGGCTTGCCATTGTTGTGTTTATCCTTGTGGTGAATCTGTTCTTTACATATTTAGAGAAGGAGATCTGGCGTTTACAGTTTGGAACTACTTTGAATGCATTTTAGGTGTTCGTTCGAGAAGAGTGGATATGCTACATCGGTTCCAGAATTGGTGGAGGAGGAGACAGAAATATGCCAAGCAGATTACTGTTGGTGCAATATGTTGGGTATTATGGAAGAATCGTAATAAATGGCGCTACGAAGCTTACTCTTATTCTCATATTCAGTTGATTTCGGAAGTTAAGAGACAAGTGAAGAAAGTTTTGATCAGATGCTCTCATGTTGACGACCCGATCTTTTGATTTTGGCCTCTCTACTTTATATCTATATTTTTTTTAGTTTTATTACTGCAACTTCTGATGTATCCTGAGTTGGAACTCTATAGTTTGATGAATAAAAAGCCCTATTGCTGAAATATATATATATATATATATATATATATATATATATATATATATATATATATATATATATATATATATATATATATATGTACGACATGTGCCCTCTCGGGCGGGGCTATATATATATATATATATATATATATATATATATATAGCTCAACTGGTTACTCACTGAGGCCCCGGCCCGAGAGGGCGCATGTCGTATATATATATATATATATATATATATATATATATATATATATATATATATATATATATATAAAAATATATATATATATATATATATATATATATATATTTTTTTTTTAATCCCCCGTTTTATTCATAAAAAGCGCAAAATGCCGAAGCCATTACAAGAAAGCTAACAGCTCCAAACAGCCGTAGCCAAAAAGTATACAACCCAGAAAGAAACAAAAGAAGGACTAAAAAAGGAGAGCATCCCAGAAAGGCTCCTGATCGTGCGAGCATAGGGCTCTGATCTTCCGACACTGACGAAGGATCTCCTGAATGAGCTGAGTTCCGGAGAACTGCTGACCTTCGTACCTGGCCTTATTCCGATTCTTCCATAAGACCCAGGTAGTCGCCGCTGCCACGATCTGATGGCCGTGGGACACAGACGCCCACCAACCCAAAAGATCGTTGAAGCACCCACTCCTCTGAGTCTGTCCACACCGATACGAGAGGTCCGACCACACCGTTATCGCGAGGTTCCCCTGACAGAAGATATGATCGACGGATTCGCTTTTACGCTCCGAGCAACAAGAACAAGCGGATGCCAGGCTAAATCCGATGGTGTTAAGTGTGTCATCAGTGGGTAACTTCTTCCGGACGGCTCTCCAGATGAGGAAAGACCACTTTTTTGGGATGCATGTCTACCAAAATGCAGCGATGATAGGTGCGGGCGTCCCTATGCCTCGAATCTCTCTTCTAGCCGACCTCACCGAGAAGCATCCAGAGGGCTCGCCCGACCACCTCAGCACGTCATTCTCATCTCCCAGTTTAAGGCTATTTCTTCGAATGCGCTCTTCTGCTTCCTCTCCAGCCCACTCTCTGATCAGGCTCCAATTCCAATCATTACTGGTAAAATCCCACATGTCCTTGATCTTGTTGTTCCCCGGAGCTGCCCTAGCATTGTTGAGCACGACGTCGCCCGCCCAACGTTCCAGGAAAGTCGAAGATTCTCTATTACCCAGTTAGAGTTTGATCATTGGTTCAGCGAAGGATCTGCCTACTAGAATCTGCCGCCACGCGGAAGAGGATCTGCAGTTGGAGATGGCCTGCGCAGGGTGATTATGCTTGAAGTACCTCGCTTTCATGAATTTGGCCCATAAATTCTGACTCGTGCGGAGCTTCTACCACAGCTTCATGGAGAAAGCATCAACAATGTGGGATAGTTTGGAAAAGCCCAGACCTCCCTCTTCCGTGGGTCTAGCCATAGACTCCCAACTGGCCCAGTGATGTTTGTCGTGTCCGTTACTGTGGCCCCAAAAGAAATTGCTAAAGATGCTTTCTAGCGTAACGAGAACTTTCTTGGGAGGGGAACATGCAACAAGGGTATAAACAGGAATAGAGGAGAGGACGTGCTTGATGAGAATCATCTTGTCGCCCGGGGATAAGGTAGCGTTATGCCACCCCTCAAGTTTTTTCCTAATCTTGGTAATCAGGTCATCAAAAATGCCTGCGTTCGATCTTCCGTACACTAGGGGGCACCCGAGGTAATTGAAAGGGGGATGGTCGACTGAGAATGAGGTGATGTTGGATAGGTTGCTAGCATTCTCTCTCTTGATGTTGTGGTGGGCGTATATCATGCTCTTGGCTGGGTTGATCTTTTGACCGGAGCATCTGGAGTATTTCATGAGCGAGTTGTGGACCACTTCCACCGACCCATCTTCCCCAGAGGAGAAGATAATGATGTCGTCAGCATAGGCCAGATGAGTAATAATAGGGCAGCCGCTGACCGTGTAAAAGTATTGGAAGTTCGGGGTTCTGGTCATACTGTTCAGCTGCCTGCTCAAGGCGTCGGCTGCGATGATGAAAATGGTGGACGATAATGGGTCTCCTTGTCTGACGCCTCGACTGGATTTGAAGAATCCGTCAGATTGGCCGTTGATCACCGTGGAGAACCAAGAGTTGCTGACCGATCTCCAAACGATATTGATCCATGTTTCCGAGAATCTGAATGCCCTGAGAACCCATATCATAAATTGCCAATCAAGTTTGTCGTATGCTTTCTCCATGTCCACTTTGATGGCTATGTTCCCTTCCCTCGCCGGGAGCTTCATGCAAGTAATTATCTCTTGAGCCAGCATGATATTATCCTGAATGTTTCTGCCTTTGACGAAGCCACTTTGCTCCTCTGAAATAATCTTTGGATGAATATCTGACATGCGCGACGCGATGATTTTGGAAATGATCTTGTTGGTGAAGTTGCAGAGGCTGATCGACCGAAAGTCTCGGAACGTCTCCGGGTTTTCCTTCTTAGGGATAAGGATAAGGTTGGCGCGCGAAATAGTTCTGGGGTAAGTCGCTCCCTGGAAGAATGCCGTAACCACCTCGTGAATGTCTCTGTTAATGATATCCCAGCAGACCCTGAAGAATGTACCCATAAATCCGTCTGGGCCCGGCGTGCTATCAGCGTCAAGAGCCCAAACTACGTCTTTCACTTCTTGCTCGGATGGCAGGAGTTCTAGCCGGTTGTTGTCGGTGTCGTCGATAAGGTGGGGGATCTCTGCCAGGATGGAGTTGTCTCTGTGGATCGTCTCTTTGGTGAACAACTTGGAATAGAAGTTGGCAGCTTCTCTTTGGATGCCCCGTTGGTCGGTGAATATATTGCCAGAGTCATCCGTAATCTGGTAAAGAGTGAGTTTATGTCTGCGGCCATTGACGCATGCGTGGAAGTAGCTCGAGTTTTTGTCCCCCTCACTATCCCATTTGAGCCTCACTTTTTGCTTCCAAAATTCAGTCTCAACCTTCACTCAGAATTTTAGCATGGCTTTAGTAAGGTTAAGGGCCGCTCTAGCCTCTGGCGATCAGTTGGTCACGACCAACGCTTCGGCACGAGTGACATCATCCTCGGCAATCCGGACCGCCTGAAAAATGTCCCCGAACGCCTGTTTACTCCAAACCTTGAGAGCCTGTCGCGTGGTCTTGTGTTTGTTGGCGACGCGAATAAGGGGGTCGCCGGAGGCCTCTTTAGCCCAGGCCTCCTCAACCACGCGCTTGAACTGGGGGTGGGTGGTCCAGAAGTGAAGGAAACGGAAGTTTTTTTTTATCCTGACCGAATTGCTTTTCACTTCGACCAGCAGAGGGGCATGATCAGATTCAGTGGCGTTGAGATGATGGAGTTTGGATGAGATCCCAGTAGCATGCCACAGGGCGTTGGTGAGAGCTCTGTCAAGCCGGGAATATTGTCGCCTGTCGCCTTCCTGCATGTTGCGCCATGTGAAGGTGTTGCCCGAAAACTGAAGAGGTTGAAGGAGGGCATTGAATATGAAGTTGTTGAAATCCAGCAATGCCGAGTGGGACGGGGGTCTTTCGCCAATTTTCTCCTCTCTGCAGGTGATGGCATTGAAGTCTCCGATGCATAGCCAAAGAATGTTGTGGTGACTATGTTGCAGGTCGACAAGGTCGCTCCATAGCTGTTTGCGTTCTCCTATGTCACAGCTGTCATGAACCGCTGACAGGAGTGTCCGCTTGGGAAAAAAAGAATGTTCGATCCAGCAAGAGAGAGCCTGTCTAGTGTCCTGTATGACTCCGATTCTGACAGCCTGCGAACAGAGAATCCAGATGTCATGTCTGCCCGCTATGGCTACATGAAAGCCTAACTGCAGCTTGATCGCCTTAATTTTCTTGGAAGGGATTTTAGGTTCAATGATGATCAGGATATCGATCTTGTGGATTTTATTGAGACTGGAAAGACGCCTCATGGTTGGTTTGTTAGCCAGGCCATGAACATTCCAGGATAGGATGTTCAGCATTAATGTTTCTTTGAGGAGTGGTGTTTAGTCAGCCTTGCGGCCGACCTAGTGCGTATGCCCGTTGACTCGGGCGCTTCTTTCTGATCTAATTTTTTGGTGGTGGGGTTTATAGTGAGTCCTACAGTTTGGATGTGTTCGGTATATGGTTCCCTAGCTAGGGAGTGGATGAGTTGGCGATGGTGTTAAGTGTTTCTCCAGCTGAATCCAGGTCGGGTTCCGCATGAGGACTGAAGGGGATGTCTTCAATGCTTCCGGGTAGATCTGCTACAGACAGGGGGTATCCTGCTGCCAAGACCTGCCGACCTCTATGGATCTGCTCTGGTCCCAGGATAGCAAGAGCTTCATCGATGGAAGGATCGTAACTTGTAAGTTGGGTGGCTGAAGGGGTTGTGGGGCCAGGGTTCGATACCAGAGAGGTCTCCCTGAGATCCTTTGACTCTTCCTCCGTTTCTGGCCGATCAGACGGCTCTCCGAGAAGGGTGTTCTCCTGGTCGTTCTCTTCACAGCCAGAGAGGGCATCGAAACTATTCCGTAAGATAGGAGGTGGTGGAGTGTAGGGGATTATCGCTCTGCCTGGGGACGCGGCTAGCTCGTCTCAAGTATCTTCGAATCTGGTGTGAGTGTTTGACAGAGGTAACAGAGGGGGCTGAAATTGATGATGACTCCCACTCGCAGTTCTGTCACTCTCACTTGCAGGGTTATCCTTCCGACTGGACCTCCTTTGAGCTCGGGGTGGAGTCGGAAGCAATGGATTGTGCGGTGGCCTCTTAGGTGACAATGGTTGCAGAAAAGGATGTGGTTATCATAAACTAATTGCTGGGTGTGCATCTGACCACCTAGCTCAAGTAGTATGTGGTTGGGAGGTTCTTTTGTGAGGTCAAGTTCAATAAAAATCTTAGCATAATGAGCTTTGGTGAGGTTGCTCGTTTCTGCTGCCGACGCAACGTAAGTCCCAAAAGAATTGGCTATGCGTTTGAGAGCAGCCGGAATGAAGCAGATCAGGGGAAGGTTAGGTAGCGTCACCCAGGCAGCTACCTTGGCAGAGTCCACTTTAGTGCTAAAGTTCGGGGTCCACCTAATAATTTTCATCTGGTGAGAATCGACACTGCATGTGCCCTTGGACCATACAGAGTGGTGGTCAGTCGCAGAGGATAGGTGTAGCAAAATGTGTCTGGGGTCTAGGGGGGCCACCCGATAAACCGCAGTAAGCTTCCAACTGGCAATGACCTCTTGAACGCGACCGAGCTTAGGACAACCTGAAGAGAATTTGAGCACAAAAGTGTGGGGGAATGAGTTAGACAGTGATATGAAGCCTCGGGGAGGGGAACGTCCTGAACCTTGAACCCCGCCGCGCTCGCCCTGTCGGGACGCAGCTTATCTATGAAGGAAGGCATCGAGGTAGAAGGCAGATGGGCAGCCAGAGGAAAGCAGGGGGTGGGGGTCGCCTGAAGCGAATCACTGCACGAACGGGCGCGAGACTCAGCAATCGAAAGGATCGCCAGCAGATCATCCGGGGATCCCAGAAAAGAGGGGGATCGAGCTCCCGCAAGAGGAGGAGAGGGGCCGGCAGAAGGATCTGACCCCAAAGCGTACCCGGCCGAAGCTAAGGGAGGAATCGACATAGCGACGGGATACGCCTCCCCTAGATGGGCCGCGCCACCCCAGAGGGGGGCCGGGGAGCCACACAACCAGAAAGCGGGAAGAAGGAGGCTGCTCCTCCAGAGGAGGGCGCTGGAGAATCAGCCTGCGCCCTCACCGGGACGAGGGAGGAGGCAGGGGTGAAGGACGTCCGCCCAATAGACAGCGATAGAGGGGCACAGACGAGACGGGAGGGCCCACCAGCCGCAGGCAAAGGAGAGGACTTAGGTAGCGCCAGAGGGGCCAAGGCCACGCCAGGCACGGATTACCCCAGAGGGGCACAAGCCAGCAGAGGATTCGGAGCAAGGGCTGCTTCGATCCGCCCCACCAGGGAAGGGCCCACTGGTCCCACAGAGGCCCCAAGAGAAGAGGCCAGAACATCCGAATGGATGGCGCCAACGGGTTCAACAGAGTTGCGCCAGGACTCACCAGCGCACAAATGGGGAGGAGGGGGCCCACCCAAAGATGGGAGAGAAGGCTCAACTGGATTGCGCCAGGACTCACCAGCGCAAAAAAGGGGAGTAGGGGGCCCACCCAAAGAGGGGAGAGATGGCTCAACTGGGTTGCGCCTGTGGCCAAAACGGATTGCGCCAGAGGAAGCGCGCCAGGGCTCAAAAGCGCCACATGCTCCAGTCAACGGAGGCACAAGACCCGAGGGGACCCCAGATGAGACAGGACCTGTACCTGCTCTCGGGACAAGGGGAGGGGCAAGGCGGGAAAATCCGGGCGAGGGGCCCGAGACAGAAGGCGACCATTCTGAGGCCAACGACTGGGTCGGAGCTCCGCCGCAGGAAGGCTCGAGCGGAGAGAGCGCCACCGAAGGGAGGGACCTTACCGGTGGCACTGGACGGGAGGGGGGGATCTGGTGGAGATAGACGGAGAGGGGAGGCGAAGCAACGGGAGGAGGGACAACCGGAGCCGGGCGGCTACCGGGGGGAGCGGGGCTCCCAGGAAGAAGGGGAATCGGGTCCGGGGGGAAGGATGGAAGGAAAGGGAAGTGGGAGGCTGAGGCTGCGGGCGCTGCCGGAGAAGCCGAGGAGGAGGGGCCGGGAGCGAGACCAACGGAGAGGCGGGGAAGAACAGCAAGAAGATCGGCGGGGGGAGGAGGTCGACATGGCGAGGAGGGGAGGGACGGAGCCGGCCCCGGAGGGGCCTCACCGCGGGGACGACCTGCAGAAAAGCGAGCACCTCATCCGCTCCAAAAAAAAGAATATATATATATATATATATATATAAAATATATATATATATTTTTTATATATATATAAATATATAAAAATATATATATATATATAAAAAATATATATATATATATATATATATATATATGTATATATATATATTCCCTTATTTGAGCCATTCTTCTACTATGTTTTCTCAAACTCCACCCAAATTTTCATCCATCACTCTCAATAGAAGAGGAGTACAATTGCTAAGAGATTCGTGTCCGTATCGTATCCTTTTGGCTTTTCATTGTGAATTCATCTCCCAATAGATATACATCTCATTTTCCTCTCTAACTAGACTATAAATGTTCAATTTGACCCTTAGAAATTCACCCATGGACTAGAACTACAAATTAGAGGAAGAATTAGGCACTAATGACTCTCTATGTGAAAGTTGTATTGAGTTTTATGCCAGTTTTGGGGAAATTCCGAGATTGGTGCACCAAATGTTCATCATTTGGTTATTTAGATCTATTTATATTAGAATTGCTTGTGTGCATCTAGATCCGTGTGTACAATTGGATACGAGTCGGGCATATCATGATACGTAGGACACGAGGTCATTTTGGGGGTTATTTCTTCCGACACTTGTGGTACACATATCCAATTGCATATGACACTTGTCACTAGCTATATTATGTTTATATATATATATATATATATATATATATATATAAGACTTGCTCATGTAGTTTGGTAGGATTCAGACAAGATTTGGTATGGGTATCTCAGGCGTATCTTAGATTAGTGCGATATGGGGGGAGATGCACACCAAGTGTTTGTGTTTGTGCACGTGTTTGTGTCTTATTGAGGATACACGTATATGTTCACCTATTAGATATGTGTGTTGTGTCTTGTGGGATATTTTGGAAATGTGTATATATATGTGTTTTGTGAATGTCATAGTATGTGTAGAGAAATGTACAGTGTGTATATATGTGTTTTATGAATGTCATGGGTATTACATAGGCTTGTGAGTATGTTTAATAGTGGTGTCTGTAGCACACATGTTGTTATGAATGTGTAACATTGAAGGATACACATATGTGTCTTGTGATAGTGTGTGTGTGTGTGTGTGTGTGTGTGTGTGTGTGTGTGTGTGTGTGTGTGTGTGTGTTAATGTGATGGTTAGATGCATAGGCTAATAGATAGTTAGATAGATAGACATTTGGCTAAATTGATAGATGTTTATATAGGTTCATAGTTAGATAGAGGGATGATAGAGAGGGGAAAATAAAGAGCAACAGCAACAGGAACAATAGTAGGAAGCCCTTCTGCACTATGCAACATGGGGATCAAAGATGATAAACAGCAACAGTAGCAGCAATTGTCACGACCCGCACCCAGTGTTGTAGAAGCATGGAAAATACTAAAGGAAATGATTCATGCGACCAGGAAAAATCCATGCGGCTCAGAAAACTCATGCGGTTCATTAAATCATGCGGCACAAGGAGCTATGCGGCTCAAAGCATTTCATGCGGCTCAGAAGACACGTGGCCTGATAGTGCTTCCCTCCACCCACGCTGCATTAATTGCTATGACGGCTGACCCCTCTGAAAAGTTGACAGCCCTGACACCAAAGGCAGGTAATTATGGCTCTGCCATAATGATGAATCTCTAGGAAAGAGGAAAGAAATCTCTGACACAAATCCCCCGAGAGCCATAAAAATGCCACGTGGCCTTGCCACGTGGGCATTCGTATGCGGCTCGCTTCTCATGCGGCTCAGAATAAATCCTATGCGGCTCAGGCCATAGGAGCCTCATGCGGCTCGAGCAAAGGACTTCCCATGCGGCTCAGAAGTGAATCCATCCTATGCGGCTCAGGCCATAGGAGCCTCATGCGGCTCGAGCAAAGGACTTCCCATGCGGCTCAGAAGTGAATCCATCCTATGCGGCTCAGGCAATGAAAGCCTCATGCGGATCGAGCGAGGACTTCTCATGCGGTTCACGAAGATCATATCCATGCGGCCCAGACGGATATATACCTATGCGGCCCACAAGGATTACTCCTCTGTGGTTAGAGGATTCAAGTAAAGGCCACTGCCCACGCAGCCCTGACACGTGGGCTCACATTCATATGCGGCTCATATTCATATGCGGCTCACATTCATATGCGGCTCACTATTCATGCGGTCCAGATTTCCCCCAGCAGCTCCTAGGACACGTATCCTAAACCGATTAATTCCTCAGATTGGCTGCCATTAAAGATTGGGTCAGATCCCAATAGATCTGTGACACGTGGCAGAAGAATAGATCTGATTTATTCGCAGATATCAGAAGATCAGTATAAGGAAGATTTATTCCAATCAGCATTAATTGCTCATGGGATTTGGTGCAATCTACACCTAATGGCCCAGATTCATCATAATTAAAACGAATGGCCAAGATGGACCAATCTCCAAGCCGCCGCCATCTCCAAAAGCTAATCATTGGCAACCCTAACGATCACATCCCACTATTATAAATAGCAAGGTGCCATTCCCTTGTAAGAGATATAATTTCAGAGAGAAAAATACGTATATACAGAGAGACCCCGGCCCCCCCAATAGTCAAAAAAAAAGGAATACACAGAGAGAGGGAGAAGCCAGAAGAGCAACAGAGGAGCAAGAAGAGCATTTCTTCGTCAACGCCTACCATCTTTTCACAGGGAGCCAAGGCTACATACCGATCGTCCAAGGAGTAAGGCAGGGCTGCCGTCGCCTTCCCGAGCCTCTATCGTCACCTCCAGAATCTAAAATAAACAATTGTACTTAGACTACTGTACCTAGGTTTTCGTCCCTAGGCTTTCTTTGTACAAGCGAGTTTGTAACGTGAAGTAAAAGTTTGGTCCTCCGATAATTGTCCTGTTCTTTTATATTTCATGGCAAACACGATGGCGACTTTGCTGGGGACAAACTTCTCCACGGCTGAGGAGTTGGTGACGCAATCGGATGCAGCCAAGCTTGGCTCCACTCAACAAAAGATGGTCGCCCGGTTCGACCAACAGGCATTCGAAGAGATGCTCTCCGACAAGAGCACTGGCCCGGTCCAGAAGCGAGACCACATAAAGAAGGCCCGTAAGGAGTGGAGACCCCGATCCTTCGTTCCTGCTGAAGCTCTTGCAGAGACACCCTCTGTTGTTCAAGACGGCGAGCAAGATTCCCCTGCGGCCCCACTTCAGATCGTAGACAACTCTGCTGTCCCCAAGTCTGGCAGAAGAAAATACTATGATGCTAGACTTGCAGGGGCAAAGAAGAACTCTATGAGATCCGAGCCGCATAAGGGTATCAGCCGCAGGAAGAAAGCTCATGCGGCTACGTCCTCCAGCCGCATGAAAAAAACTTATGCGGCCATATCTGTCAGCCGCATAGCTTATGCGGCTACAGTTGCCAATCACACGGATGAAACTCATGCGGCTATGGGAGTCAACCGCTTGCAGAAAACCCATGCGGCCATAATTGCCAACCGCATGCGGCCAGCCTGTACGGTCGTGACTCGTAGCCGCACAAAAATAATTCATCCGACGACAGAAGACAACCGCATGCAGACAACTTGCACGGTACCCAACCCTAGTCGCATAGCATCCGTTTCATGCTTCTCTAGATCAGTCTTCGACCGTCTCTCATGCGGTCCTGACCCTGATACTTCTCTGGATGATAAGCCAGACTCTCTGTTATTCAACTTGGACTCCTCCTATTACGCACCCGCAGGTGCTAAAAGGAGGAAGTCTAGGACAGCACGGACTCATCGGGTCCAGTCAGCTGTCCCAACCTCTGACTATCGGGGCGTCCCGTTGACTATCACACGGGCCTCGGATGGGAAGTTGTATGCAACCGCTCGAGTCTAGCCCCCGGCGGCAAATAGACAGAGTGGTTCCTCTGACCAGCGGGAGGCGATCCTCCACAAACGCAAGGAAAGAGAAGGAGTGTCGGCGTACAAAGAGTCCTCGCTTAGACATCGCTGCACCCAAATTATCATCAATTGCTGCTGCAATAACGCGACAGTAACGGAAGATCGGCCGTCCGTCTTCCAAAGACTACAGCACCCGAGCTCAGAAGATGAGGCACCCCTTGTTGTCTCCTGCAATTCCGCTCAAAAGGTCCCCATCGAAAGGAGGGGGAAAAAGACAAGCATCTCCAGTCCCAAGATATCAACCACTACAGCTACGAAACTGTCGTCTAAACGGTTGTCTTCCACCGGAGTATTCCAACACACCCGTTCAAAGACGAAATCTGCTGCAGTAGGAAATTCATCATCCGCATCGCTGGGGGTTGGGGGTAGCACTCATCCGAACATCCGTAAC
The DNA here is from genome assembly GCA_029216955.1 of Iris pallida. NCBI lineage: Eukaryota > Viridiplantae > Streptophyta > Magnoliopsida > Asparagales > Iridaceae > Iris > Iris pallida. Next base: position 1,618,043 of record JANAVB010018994.1, on the reverse strand, counting down.
AATCCAATGTTTCAAGGAGCCAAGCCCGGAGAAATGATTCTCCCCTCAGGAACGACAGGCACCGATGTCCCCGAGGACACCCGTGATTCTCAAGACGAAGTAAACTCTGAGGCTGGGGGTACTGCTCCCTCAGAGTCCGAACCAGAAGACAATATTCCCACATATCTCGATGACTTCTCGGTACATGGGTATGACTCGGATGGCACATCCTCCACCGTCCCGTCCATCACTCCTCACGTAAGGACGGTGTTCATGACGGACAGCAATCAAGGTGGTTCCAGTAATCGCCAGTGCATTGACAGTCTCGAAGCCATATTACTTGCTTTGGTCAAATCTGTAGACGAGATTAAAGTGGCCCTGGCCACTCTACAAGGAGGAACGCCTGGTCAAACAAGCACGGGCCCCGCGGTCAATATAGATTCAAACTCAGCGGCACCAAATTTGGGCAATAATCCTCTCGAAATAATAGCCCCTACCACGACAGATGAGACCCGAGAAGTAAGGAGAGAGGTCCAGGAGCTCCGAGCCATGTTCCATGCCCGAGAAAACGCTCAAGATCTCAGAATACGGCAACCATACCCTGCTGAATGGAGGGATGTTCCATTCCCACCAAGATATAAGCCGTTCAATATCAACCCGTATGATGGCAAAACCTCAGCAAGTCGGTACATCACTTACTTCGAGGTTACCACCGACCATCTAACCCATGATGATGCCATCCTCACACGGTTATTCATTGGGGCGTTAGAAGGGATCGCCTTCGATTGGTACCGCAATCTACCGGACAACTGCATCCATTCCTTCGTCGGCTTCAAGCGCCTGTTCTTGGAGCGATTCTACGAAGTAGGACAGGACGTCACTATGTCCACTCTCATGGACGTCGTCCAAGGGGAGAAGGACTTGACAAGGAACTACATCGAGCGGTTCCGCCAGACCGCCATGAAGCTGCCCTCCGGAAATCCAGATTCCTCTTTGATTGAGATCTGCCAAAAGAGACTGCTTCCTACGATCAGTCTCTGGATGGGCGAAAGTCAATTCAAAGATTGGAAGGCATTCATCATCAGCGCCACAAGCGCCGAAGAACGACTAAAGAAGGCTCGCCAACTGGGGTTGTATATCTCGGAAGGAGAAAACAAGGGCAAGCGTTCCAACAACGATAATGGGGGTAACCCCTCCAACAATCGGGACAGCAAGGGAAAGCAGGCTATGGTGGCTGACACGGCACAAAAGCCCGAGTCACAACCAGCAGACAAACAATGGCCGCAAATCGATTACTCCTTCGAAGACGGCCACGTCAAGCCTATCTTGGACATGCTCATACAAGGGGGTAGAATTCAGCTTCCTCCACCAAGACGGGAGCCTCGGCCGACTGATCAAGAGAACCCAAAGTTCTGCAATTATCACCGTTATGTACACCACGCTACACACGACTGCTACCAACTAAAAAGGTACATCCAAAGCCTCATCGATTTGAACGCTCTGGCCATCGACTTCGAAGAGGTAACCGTAGCAGCCAATATGGTATCCGTACAATTCGGCAGCTTCCCTCCGACGGAGACTCAAGACGGGGTGATCTCCGTCCCTCTGGCAACAATGGAGATTACCAATCTTCCCCCTCCTCGAGATCAGGATGCCGGTCTAGTACCTCTTACCACCTCACGAGGGGAGGTCATGTGGGTCCATCCAGACTTGGTATCAGAAGTAACTCGGCCCACACCATCTCCCACCAGCAAAAGGAAGAGTGGAAAAATCAGGACCTGCCACACAATCTCAGCAAACAACGAGGAAGCTACAGCCGTCGTCACGCGGTCCGGAGCGCAATCCCAACCTGTGGTTGACAACCCAGCCGAAAATCATCAACCCACTATAACTGATGCTCTGGGACCGGCTCAGCCTTCGACGACCGATAAGCCTAGGCCGAAGGAGACTCGCTTCGACAAATCCCTCCGAAAGGACGCAGTCCAAGGGCTAGAGAGGCCCTATAACTTTGACATCTTAGCACAATTGGCTAACACTCCGGCCAAATTGTCACTATACGAACTCCTAAGGCTCTCCAAGGACGTTCGTATTGCATTGAGCGAAGCACTCCAAAATGCCGATGCCTATCTCGCTCAATCCAACCTCACCGGGGAAGACTCACCCGTGGTACTCCAAGACAGTGCCTGTACGGGAGCAATGCCTAACATCGACTTCACTCCGCAGGACATGCTCATCAAAACCAACTTACATGATCGCCCGCTATACTACACGGGATACATCGACGACGTGAAGGTGGATCGGATGCACATTGATCCTGGCTCTTCCATAAGCATCATTCCGAAGGGTCTGCTACATCATCTCCGTATCCCAATGCATCGCCTGACACCTACAAGCACCGCCATCAGCGGTTTCAATTCGGGCAGGAGCTACCCTATTGGGAAGATTTGTCTGAAGTGTCAAATTGGCGATCTCCAATCCGAAGTCACCTGCTACGTCATAGATGCAGACACTTCTTACAACATCCTCTTGGGGCGCCCATGGATACACGATTATATGATCGTGCCTTCTACGCTACACCAGTGCTTCAAATATGTCGACAAACACGGCTTCGTGAAGACAGAATTTGCTGATATCGATCCCTTCAAAGGGGTCGAATCCTACTACTCAGACTCCTGCCTATACGAAAAGTCGAAGAGGCACCTTGATGAAGGAGACGCACAAGCTCATACTGAGACAGCCACGGGATCAGAAGGACCCCTGACGATCCACCTCCAAGCTCACAAACTGGGCAAGTCCGTACCCCTCACCGCCACTCTGCGGAAGGACGTGATCAGCCTCTCGGCGCAAGAGGAGCAGATGATAATCCGGCTGCCAAGGTCCGGCCAAGTGCCGAGACCCACAACGGAGCCACTAACAATCAGGTTACCAAGAGTCAGCCAACCACAAGTAGGGAAGCTCAACCCCTCGGACAGGCCCATGACGATACGCCTTCCCAGGAAGGGTCGTCACCCTGATGCAAGGTCTGACACTTCCAGCGAACCAGCCACTCCTCGCTCCACATCAAATGCTAAACTGGGGGTCGCTAGTCTGCCAACAACTCCCCGCTCTGCGCCATCAACTGAACCACTGACAATCAAGCTTCCTAGGACGTCCTCTCAGTCTTCGTTCACACAGGGGGTAGCCGAAGAGGAACCGGAGCTAGCCAAGTATATGGCTACCCACACCAATGTCCCCTCCGCTGATGATGTAATCCCCCTAGAAAAGATACCTTACTTCATCAATAAAGGGTTATCTTTGAACTACACCGAGCTCAATAAGCTATGTACAATGTATGCTATGGAACACGGTATAGGCGCTCACCTACACACACAGGTGACAAATGTGTACAACGCGATCCAGCTTACTCCAGTAGAAGACGCTTACCGAATATTCGAAGGAGGAGATCATCCGATCATCTTCGGCCGGACAAATAACCCGCATCCCCGCACCATAGAAGAAGTCGACCTCGGGTCAGATGCCGGAAGACTGCCTCTGTATCTCTATAGCCCTCAATCCAAATATCTCATGCAGAAACAGGGGTATGATCTAGAGGCGACGCCAGGGTTGAACTACGGCACTGGGCGACGATTACCTTTGAAGCCGCCAGTCCCAGCAGGCAAACCACGGAACTACTACAACAAAACTCGATGCAGGTTAGGGTATGTAACGCCTACTGCGACCCCTGAAAGTTCAGATGAAGAATGCGACTGGCAGTCACATTCAACCGGATCACCAACTTTAGACTCAGATACCAGCATCGGAGATGTGTTCAGACAAGTCATGTCAGTCAACATGGCGTTTGCCGACGCTTAAGAGGAAGACGAAGACATCCCCGAAATCCTCAAGCTAGAGCCATGGGCCCAGCAATTAGACGTGCAATGGGAAAAGCGGTTCGAACTGAGAGAACCTCCTACTGAAGATGAGGTCATACAAGTGGATCTCGGCAGCGAATCTTCTCCAAAACCGATCTTCATCAGTAAAAGCCTAACCGACGAAGAACGGAAGTCGCTGTTAGAACTTGTCAGAGAGTACATTGATGTGTTCGCCTGGAGCTATGAAGACATGCCAGGGTTAAATCCTGACATCGCTCTTCAAAAACTCAATATTCGACCAGAGGCGAAGCCAGTCAAGCAACAACAGCGACGCTTCCGCCCAGGCATCATGGACGCGATCGAAGCTGAAGTCAACAAACTGATAGCCAGCGACTTCATTCGTGAGGAGCAACATCCCGATTGGGTCGCCAATATAGTACCCGTCCTCAAGAAGAATGGAAAGATTCGAATCTGCATCGACTTTCGCAACCTGAACGAGACATGCCCCAAAGATGAGTTCCCCCTTCCTATCACAGACATCATGATCGACAATACCTGCGGCTTCGAACGCATGTCATTCATGGATGGCTTCTCGGGGTACAACCAAATCAAAATGTCTTCTGATGACGAAAAGCATACATCATTCCGAACACCGATTGGCACGTACTGCTATACAGTTATGCCTTTCGGTTTAAAGAATGCTGGCGCCACATATCAGAGAGCCATGAGCATCATCTTCAGAGACCACTTACGCAAGACGGTAGAGTGCTATGTTGACGATATAGCCGTCAAGAGCCGTAGCAAGGGAGACCATCTGCAGGATCTAAGGACGGTATTCGACCTAATACGAACGCACAATTTGAAAATGAACCCTATGAAGTCCTTCCTGGGCGTATCCAGCGGAAAGTTCTTAGGCTTCATCATCACTGCAAAGGGTATCCATGTAGACCCTGAAAAGACAAAAGCAATCATGGAGATGGGTCCCCCGAGAAATCTCCGCGAACTCAGAGGCCTTCAAGGAAGGCTAGCTTACATCAGAAGGTTCATTTCCAACCTCTCCGAGCGATGCCAACCATTCACGCACCTCATGAAGAAAGGAGTCTCATTCGTATGGGACGAAGAATGCCAGCACGCTTTCGACAGCATCAAAGAATATTTGTCAAATCCTCCGGTCTTGGTGGCCCCAGTCCCTGGAAAACCATTCCTGCTCTATGTACGAGCAATGGAACACTCCTTCGGTGCCCTATTAGAACAAAACAACGATACAGGCCACGAACAAGCCATATACTATCTCAGCCGAATGATGGTGGGACCCGAGCATCGATACACCACGGTTGAGAAGGAATGCCTCGCCTTGGTGTTCGCCATTCAGAAGACGCGACACTATGTCACCGGACAAACGATACATGTGATCTCACGGGTCAACCCTCTCAGAGTCCTCATGACCAAACCAGGGGTACTTAGCTCTCGACTCGCTACATGGGCAATATTGCTATCCCCTTATCATATGATCTTTGTCCCATAAAAGTCAGTCAAAGGTCAAGCCCTGGCAGACTTTTTAGCAGCCCACCCAGGCTCGGAGTCCTCCAGAATATACGAAGAGATCCCAGACGAGGTCGTCAACTCGCATGCAACCTCTCACGAGGCTATATGGCGAATGTCCTTTGACGGTGCTTCAAGGACCGGACCTAAAGGCAATATAGTCGTCGGAGTCGGGGTAGTGCTGGTCTCCCCTTCCGAATTGGTGATCAACCGTGCCTATTCCCTCACAGAACCCTGCTCTAACAATGTGGCCAAGTACAACGCTCTGGTCATTGGCCTCCAACTTGCAAAAAAGCTGGGGGTAGAATACCTTGAAGCATACGGCGATTCCCAACTAATCGTCAATCAGATCCGGGGTTCGTACGAAGTCCGTCACGAAGACATGATCCCTTATCACCAAATAGCGATCGATATCATCTCATTATTTGAGGGGTTCTTCATCGAACATGTCCCCAGACTCCGAAACATCGAAGCAGATACCTTAGCCGGTCTCCCCGCTTCCCTAGCAGTTCCGAATTATGATCGCCAATCAGTGGAAGTGATAGGCCATAAACTGGTCTGTCCTAAAAACAATGTGCAATTCGTGGCAAGTTATTCCGCACAGACGATCGATGACGCCCCAGATTGGAGACAACTATTCATCGACTTCGTCGTCTACGACATCCTGCCCGAGAACCCAAAGGAAGCCACTTCCATCAGAAGGCGTTCTCTCAGATTCTTCTACGATACAGAGACGAAGATGCTGTATCGCTGCTCTTACGACTGATTATTACTTCGGTGTCTGTCAAACACAGAAGCCAAAGAAGCAATACGAGAAGCTCATGACGGTGTCTGCGGGGGCCCACCAACCCGGCCCAAAACTACAAGATCGTCTTCGCCGAATGGGCTACTATTGGCCCACAATGGTGGCAGATGCGATCGATTATGCTAGAAAGTGCAAAGCTTGCTAAGTCCACGCGGACTTCATTCATCAACCATCCGAATTTCTACATCCGACGGTGGCGTCATGGCCATTCGAAGCATGGGGAATGGATATCATTGGTCCAATCACCCCACCTTTCTCCCGAGGACATCGCTTCATACTTGCAATCACAGATTACTTCTCCAAGTGGACAGAAGCTGCCCCACTCGCAGTAGTCAAGATTTCAAACGTAATCAGCTTCCTTAAGCATCACGTCATCTACCGCTTTGGATTGCCCCGAAGGATCATCCATGATAATGGCCCGCAGTTTGTAAGCCACGCATTCTATCGGTTTTGCGATAAACACCGTATTCAGAATATCGCTTCGACGCCGTACAACCCAACAGCAAACGGGTTAGCAGAGGCGTTCAACAAAATGATCATCAAACTCCTCAAGAAGTTCGTCTCCTCCAACAAGCACGACTGGAACGAGAAGCTCGGTGAATGCTTATGGGCTTATCATACCACAGTTCGAACAGCCACCAGGAATACACCATTCTCCCTGGTGTACGAAAGTGAAGCGGTTCTTCCATTAGAGACTCAAATACCCTCACTCCGCGTCGCCCTCACTTATCAATTGACAATGGATGACAACTACCGACGTCGACTGCAAGAGTTAGAGGCCTTAGATGAAAAGCGCCTCCTAGCTCAGCAAAGGATCGAGCTATACCAAGCACGCATCTCAGGAGCCTTCAACAAGAAGGTCAAAATCAGAACATTCCGAGTGGGTGATCTTGTTCTGGCAGTCCGGAGGCCGATGGTCATGACTCACAAGACCGCCGGTAAGTTCCAGCCAAAGTGGGAAGGTCCATTTATCATAGAGACAGTATTCTCCAACAGTGCTTACCGCCTCGCAAAACAAAATGGAGACTTGCTCATGCTGCCCGTCAACGGCAAGTTCCTAAAGAAATACTATGTTTAAACAACATTTTCCAGATTTTTGAGTCACATACCCGCTGGTACCACTGAACTCGCTCAATAACTTTTCAGATTATCGAGTCATGTACCCGCTGGTACCACTGAACTCGCTCCACAAATTTCTAGATTATCGAGTCATATATCCGCTGATACCCCTGAACTCACCCTCATAGTTTTCCAGATTCTCAAGTCATGTATCCGCTGATACTACTGAACTCACCCTCATAGTTTTCTAGATTATCGAGTCACGTACCTGCTGGTACCACTGAACTCACTTCATGAACTGTCAGATTTCTGAGTCACGTACCCGCTGGTACCACTGAACTCACACTTACCATATTTTAAATTTCCTAGTCACGTACCCGCGTGTACCGCTGAACTCATGCCCTTCTTCCACAAAGATATCCCAAATTTCCAAGTCATGTACCTGCTGGTACCTCTGAACTTACACTTTGATTCCAATATTGTCGAGTTATGTACCCATCGGTACCCCTGAACTTACATCCTGGTCACTCTTTTGAAAGAAAGACATGTATAACCATACCGCTGAACTTTCTTCCTACAAGAGATCCTCCCTCATGATCTAATACCTGCACTCCCAGTGCACAACAAAGGTAACGGGTCCACAAACTTCCAAGACGGCCATGTCCTCATTACCTCTGAGTCGTCCCACTTCCGCCAAAAATAAATCACCCCCCACGTAGAACTTCCATGTCCTCATTACCTCTGAGTTGTTCTATGTACCCTCCTTCATTGAGTCCACTCCTGTCATGTCCTTATTACCTCTGAATGGGATGGCTCCGTCGAAGAAACCTTCATACTTGTCATGTCCTTATTACCTCTGAGTAAGTATGATGATCTCCTTTCGACCTATTATCTGTACCCACAATCGGAGTACGCCAAGGGTAATAGGTCCACAAATGTCCTCTGTTGACCAACAATATCCTCCGTCGAGTTCACTCCTACCATGTTCTCATTACCTCTGAGTAGGAAGACTCAACGTTTAAAAAACCTTCCCACTTGCCATGTCCTCGTCACCTCTGAGCAAGTATGTCGGTTCCCCTTCATCCTATTATCTGTGCCCTAAAACCAGGGTGCGCCAAGGATAATAGGCCCACAAATATCCTCAGCTAAATTTCTCAGCACAAATCTATCACCTCATCAGGCCCCAGGAGCCCAGCTGCTCTACGGCATTCCTTTTTCTCAATACCCAGAGCACCCATGACCACTTCGCTATGGCTGCTTCAGGTACCCTGATCAAAACTTGTTACCTCTACCTAAAACCAAGGTACGCCATGGGTAACAGGTCCACAAATATATCTCCTATACGGGGTAAACATCACCACAATATCACAGGCACAGCAAGCAATACAAATAAAGGGTAGAATTGAAAGTACTCTTTATTTAAAGGAAGAAAAAAGCATTACATGTTTCGGGATCATGTCCCCTCCAGAAAGAAAGAAAACAGAAACAAAACAAGAAGGAAAAGTCGACTACATTTCAGCATCACTCAATTCTAGGAGGCAATTTCTTACTGAGGTGGTCCTCCGTTCAATCCGTTGCCGAGCACGACGCTCGGCCTCCTGGAATAAATGCTCCTCATTGTCCAAACCCAAAAACGCTTGACAGTCATCTTCCAATTTCTTCAATGCAGTCTCTAGGTCAGTCGAAGCTTGAGCAACCCTGTCAGCCACCTGAACAATCAGTCCCCTGTCATTGCGGGTAGTCTCGAGTTCAGACTCCAAGAAAGCCAACTTCTTCTGAAGCGTAAGGATCTGCTCCCGTGTCTCAGTAATCTTACGAGAGACAGACTCCTCCCGAGCCACAACGTTTTCAGTCGCATAACTCAGTTGATCATACCGATCAGCTAAGTCACTGAGATCCTTCAGTACGTCCGGTCTGGTCTTATCTCGAGCTGCTCTGGCTTCAAATACTCCCCTTCAAATTTCCCGGAGTTCATCATAGCATTAAGGAAGTGAAAAGACTGATTCTTAATGGCATTCAATCTAACCGTAGGCTCATCTCTCGGAAACTGGTCAGCCATATACTGGACAATATGGTCATACCTATAGCCGAGAGCGGCTTGAGCGCTACCCACTAAGAGTTCTCCAGCGGCGTTAACCGGCAGGTTCACTGAAGAACAAACAGAGAAAAGTAAGTTAAACGGAGGGATAAAACAAGAGAGAGCCGATTGGGTGTTCTCAAACCCCATGCGGCTCAAGAAGACATACACGCAGCCCCATGAGACTCTCAGAAATCTCATACGGCTTCGTGTAATAAAAGGTCTATGCGGTTTAGCATCACCTATGCGGCTTCGCCAACAAGGTACGCATACAGACGCGGTAGTTCTCTTATGCGGCTTCGCCAACAAGGTACGCATACAGACGCGGTAGTTCTCTTATAGGGCAAACATGCGATTCATAAAGGCTCGTGCATAAAGTATGCAACGTAACCATAGCGGTTGGGGTTCTTTAACTCATGCATTGCCCTTACCAGTAATGGGGGGTGAACGTCAGGATGAACATCAGGTACGGCGACGGACGGAGTAGCAGCCGCAGCCGAGGTAGAAGTGGAGGCCGCCTTCTTGCCCTTTACTGCCACGATCTTCTTGGGAGCCATTAACTATCAAAAGAGGAGAAGAGCGATCGAGATAGGGAAGGTCTGAGGAAGAAGAAGGAAAACAAAGAAGCCTTCTCTCTCTTCAAACTCTTCCTATTTATAGGAAGACGGGAGAAGGAGGATACGTGGGCCGATGACCGACTCATGAAGAGCGCAACCGACTCCTTGGGTTTCGTCTCCAAGATTCACCCAAGGCGTCAAATCCGAAAGATTTAATGAGCTGACTCTTGGGATTCCCTCCTACAAAGACGGCGCTAAAATGAATTTGAGGCAATTAAAGACCTGCACACGTGGCAAGCAGCTATGCGGCTGAACAGTCTCCTACGGCTAAGTCACTTATGCGGCTGAATAATTCATGCGGCCGAGACTTCTATGCGGTCAGAATTCCACATGCGGCTAGAGGAACCTGGCCATGCTTCTTATTCAAAGTATTTCAATTTTACAAATTGAAAACTTTGAAGGGGGTCATGTAGAAGCATGGAAAATACTAAAGGAAATGATTCATGCGACCAGGAAAGATCCATGCAGCTCAGAAAACTCATGCGGTTCATTGAATCATGCGGCACAAGGAGCTATGCGGCTCAAAGCATTTCATGCGGCTCAGAAGACACGTGGCCTGATAGTGCTTCCCTCCACCCACGCTGCATTAATTGCTATGACGGCTGACCCCTCTGAAAAGTTGACAGCCCTGACACCAAAGGCAGGTAATTATGGCTCTGCCATAACGATGAATCTCTAGGGAAGACGAAAGAAATCTCTGACACAAATCTCCCGAGAGCCATAAAAATGCCACGTGGCCTTGCCACGTGGGCATTCGTATGCGGCTCTCTTCTCATACGGCTCAGAATAAATCCTATGCGGCTCAGGCCATAGGAGCCTCATGCGGCTCGAGCAAAGGACTTCCCATGCGGCTCAGAAGAGAATCCATCCTATGCGGCTCAGGCAATAGGAGCCTCATGCGGCTCAAGCAAAGGACTTCCAATGCGGCTCAGAAATGAATCAATCCTATGCGGCTCAGGCCATGAAAGCCTCATGCGGATCGAGCGAGGACTTCTCATGCGATTCATGAAGATCATATCCATGCGGCCCAGGCAGATATATACCTATGCAGCCCACAAGGATTACTCCTCTGTGGTTAGAGGATTCAAGTAAAGGCCACTGCCCACGCAGCCCTAACACGTGGGCTCACATTCATATGCATCTCATATTCATATGCGGCTCACATTCATATGCGGCTCACTATTCATGCGGTCCAGATTCCCCCCAGCAGCTCCTAGGACACGTGTCCTAAACTGATTAATTCCTCAGATTGGCTACCATTAAAGATTGGGTCAGATCCCAATAGATCTGGGACACGTGGCAGAAGAATAGATCTGATTTATTCGCAGATATCAGAAGATCAGTATAAGGAAGTTTTATTCCAATCAGCATTAATTGCTCATGGGATTTGGTGCAATCTACACCTAATGGCCCAGATTCAGCATAATTAAAACGAATGGCCAAGATGGACCAATCTTCAAGCCGCCACCATCTCCAAAAGCTAATCATTGGCAACCCTAATGATCACATCCCACTATTATAAATAGCAAGGTGCCATTTCCTTGTAAGAGATACAATTTCAGAGAGAAAAATATGTATATACAGAGAGACCCCCCCCAATAGTCAAAAAAAAGGAATACACAGAGAGAGAGAGAGAAGCCAGAAGAGCAACAGAGGAGCAAGAAGAGCATTTCTTCGTCAAAGCCTACCATCTTTTCACAGGGAGCCAAGGCTGCATACCGATCGTCCAAGGAGTAAGGCAGGGCTGTCGTCGCCTTCCCGAGCCTCTATCGTCACCTCCCAGAATCTAAAATAAACAATTGTACTTAGACTGCTGTACCTAGGTTTTCGTCCCTAGACTTTCTTTGTACAAGCAAGTTTGTAACGTGAAGTAAAAGTTCGGTCCTCCGATAATTGTTCTGTTCTTTTATATTTCATGGCAAACAAGTGTAAGGGCATGAGAAGTGGGTACGTCCAGCCTACGTCGCAGTGTCGGCGGTAGGATGCTGTCCTAGGTCCAACATCTAACACAATCTAGAATATGCTCTGAATGGAGAGCAACTTAATAAGTAATCTCAATCACAAACTGTCACGCCCCAGAACCAGAATACTGGAGAGCGGAGGCCGACATAGCCAGCTACGTATATGAAATGGGATCCATCTCGCTATACGGTTACGGCTGTGTAGATACATGAGGGTTTATCTACAAGCCAGCAGTCTCTTAAGGTCATGAACAAGCCTAGTGTCTCAATCACAAGCAAGTAAATGAAGGTTACAAGATGTATAATCATTAAATATACAATAATAAGACGTCCCAAATATTACATATTCAGCTGATCATGAAGCTAGTCATTACAAAATGTCAGACTAGCAAGAGTTTAGTCATACATGATCAACCCTAGGATCTGTTAATCAAGTTACAGCCCGTAGGCAGACAGTAAGTAAAGTGCAATCGAGCTAAACAGGTGCTCGCCGGCTAAACGCCTCAAAAGAATATTTTTATAATAAAGTGGGAGATCAAAAATAAACCCACTCGTTGTCAGGGTTCCGTCTAGTGGCCACCATCTGGCTGAAAGATCGGTAGATCCTCTGGAGCTGCTCCAAAATCTGGCCACACAAAACCAGCTGGGTCAGACCCCAGAAAGAGCAAGTGCCACAAAGGAAGCTTCACTTAGGAACTAAAATCAGTAATCAGCACAAGAGTATAAATAAGGTAAAAACTGGAAATAAAGAAAACACCTTAGGATGATATACGACGAGATAACCATGGAACTATTCAGATAACCAGGTTACAACCCGTAAACCAAACAAGGACAGGGGTTGTAACCCTTCGTCTGAACAGAACTTGGATTCTCACCATTTATCGATAAAATAAATACAGACATTCCGGTCATACAGTAATCAGGATCAGGGCAAGACTAGACTGGTTAGACTCCATCCAATCCTTTCACGGCCAAGCAAGAATTACGGCTTGATACTTTAACTAACTAGGGTTATCACAAGCCTAATTACTAACAAGATGCAGTGAGATTATTCCACAGCCACAAGCCCTGCAGACCATCCAGGTTACCCGAGTTGAAAGATTATAGTTGAATTCAGGTGGGTACATCATCTAGGAAACACATGTACCCTTAGGTAGCTTGAAGGGTGCAACAGATGACAGTGTGCTAGAAATGTGCCCTACTCGACGGTAGGCTACAGATCCCAAGGCGTGCCCAGGTAATAGGATTGCCTGTAGCTGGGAGATCTCTTTATGACTAATGTATTAATCTAGTTATTTAACCTTAGTCCTTCTCAATAGGTACTCCTGATCGTGGTACTCAGGAGTCCCCTCCTAGACATGATACAAGACAGGACTGGATTATTTGTACAAGCACAACCGTCCACGGTGTCCAGGTTATTATACAGGTCATGTCATGTCAGGTAGCCGTCGTAACAGCTTATCAAGATATATCATGTCAGGTTATCATGCCAAGTGTACTTTGTCAGGAGTGAGCCACGGTGGGCCACTATCATGTCAGGTTATCATGTCAGGAGTGCACCACTATGGGTCACTGTCATGTCAGGCTCAACTATCATGTCCAAACAAATCAAGTAAATTCGTGATTTATCAAGTTCATGACAAAAGGCATAAGGATATAAAATGGACGTAAAATAATCTAATAAAATATCAATACACATGGCTATAGGAGAGCCATGCGGCTAAGGCATATGCAGCCAGGAATGATCTCATACGGCTGGAAGAGAACAGTCTATGCGGCTGAATTGATATGGGTTCATGCGGCTCAAAATCCGAGTTCATGCGGCTCGGATAAATCGGTCTCAAGGTAGCGCGGGCGCGCGGCGCATGCGGCTGCAGGAGCTTATGCAGTCAGGAAGGGAGAATCTCATGCGGCTGGGGAGCACAGGGAGCCTGCGGCTTAGAGTAATAGGGAGCAGTCTATGCGGCTCAAATGGTCCTAGCATATGCGAAAGATCGGGTGAGGGTCCCTGCGGCTCATGGTAGATGGGCCTCATACGGCCCGAAACAGTGGGCGCATATACGGCCGAACATAGAGGGATTGTGCGGCTCACGGAGAGCGGGAACATGCGGCTGCATGGGTCTCAGCCTCATGCGGCTGGGGCTAAGTTTCATGCGGCTAGAAGGAATACAAGTTCATGCGGCCAGGAAAGGCAAGGGCACATATGCGGCTAAGTGGGGAAAGTTCATACGGCTAGGAGAACACTTGCCGCATGAAATGTTCATGCGGTCAAGTCAAGTACTGTTCTTCTTCTCCAAATTTCTGAGAAGAAGAACAACAAGAAGCCATGGCCACCAAGCTGCATAGAACCTTCATCCGGAGTCCAAATCCGAACTTCCTTCGGTCAAAATGGGGTAGAATGAAATGCTCTACAATATGGAACCATCAAAACTCAAAAATAACAAGATTAAGTAGATCAAAAACCTAAGAATTCCGAAAATAAAATAGACTTAGATCTACAAAAAACTAGCCATGGAAAGTGAAAATGCCAAGTACTAAAGTTAGTTAAAATGCGGTGAGGAAGAGAATGAAGCAATAAAATTAGAGTTCCTCCATGAAGCAAGTTGCACTTGCCTAGACCTCTCTCTCTCTCTCTCTCTCTCTCTGGTAGGTGAAGAAGTAAATGGAAGAAGAAGAAGAGGTTAATAAAGAGAGAGAAGGAAGTGGGGTTAATAAATGGTAGTGGTGGTGGTAGGTAGGGGGTTCACCCCTTAGTTCTTGATGAACCAAGGCAATCAAGCCTAGCCGAACCAAACCAACCCCAAGGAGACCAAGCCAAACCAAACCAAGGAGATATACAATTATAAGATAAAATACGTATACGTATTCCAAATACGTAATACGAACACAGGCATTACAACTCTACCCACCTTAAAAGAATTCCGTCCTTAAAATTTAATTAAGAGACTAGAGAGACAAGAATAAGCTACACTAATAACAGGCAAGCTATACTAGACAATCAATCAAGCAATCATTCATGCAAGCAAGAAATCGAAGGCATGAGGCATAAGAAGGACATTATACCTCACGAGTCAAACAGGTCGAGATATCGCGATCGGATATCATCCTTACGCTCCTACGTTGACTCCCCTAAAGAGTGATGACCCCAAGCAACTCGGACTAATTTGATAATCTTGTTCTTGAGTATCTTCTCTCTTCGGTCCAATATAGACACGGGCCTCTCCTCATACGAAAGGTTGGTACCAACAACCAATTCCGAATGATCCAGGACGTGGCTCGGGTCTGGGATATACCGTCGTAATTAGGATATATGGAACACGTCATGCACCTCGCTTAGCGACGGCGGAAGAGCGAGACGATAGGACACATCTCCTACTCGCTCCAGAATGTCAAACGGTCCTATATACCTAGGACTAAGCTTTTCTCGGACGCCGAAACGAATGACGCCACGGTTAGACAAAATCCTCAGGAATACATGATCGCCGACCGAAAACTCTAGAGGACGCCGATAAGAATTGGCCCAATGGTGCTGGTGATCTTGGGCAACTCGAAGATGATCTCTGACTCGCCTGACCACTTCAACTATCTGGGCAATCATTTCTGGACCGAGCATCTGTCTCTCTCCAACATCATTCCAGGCTAGCGGGGATCTGCACTTCCTACCATACAGTGCCTCGAACGGTGCCATCTGGATACTGGCCTGGAAACTGTTGTTGTACGAGAATTCCACCAGGTGCAAGTGATTTTCCCATGAACCATCAAAGTCAAGTGTGCAATACCGCAACATGTCTTCAAGAGTCTGGATCGTGCACTCCAACTGGCCATCTGTCTGCGGGTGATATGCTGAACTGAACTGGAGATGAGTTCCTAAACTCTCTTGCAAGCTACGCCAAAAGTGCGACATAAATCTTGAATCTCGGTCCGAGGTGATACTGACTGGCACACCGTGCAATCTGACAATCTGCCTGAGGTACATCTCTGCTAGCTGAGCCGTCGACTGACCAATTCTGAATGGAAGAAAGTGTGCCACCTTCGTGAGCCGATCAACTATAACCCAGATAGCATCTCTACCAGCTGGAGATCTAGGTAGTCCAGTCATAAAATCCATGGTCACATGCTCCCACTTCCATTCTGGAATCGGTAAGGGCTGAAGAAGTCCAGCCGGTCTCTGATGTTCGGCTTTAACTTGTTAATAAATGGTAGTGGTGGTGGTAGGTAGGGGGTTCACCCCTTGGTTCTTGATGAACCAAGGCAATCAAGCCTAGCCGAAGCAAACCAACCCCAAGGAGACCAAGCCAAACCAAACCAATGAGATATGCAAATACAAGATAAAATACGTATACGTATTCCAAATACGTAATACAAACACAGGCATTACACAAACTAAGATGGAAAAGATGATAAGATAATCTCAATAGAGAGTCACAAATATGAATAATAAGTCTCGGTGTAAACTACACCACAAACAATATCTCAATACAATTTCAAATGTCTCATAAAGCTAGATAATAAGATAAGTCTAGACTAAGCTAGTGGCAAGTACTCAGAGACTACTGGATCATCCTGAGGGTCCAGGTCACCTGTGTCAACTAGGCTTGCTCCATAGTAAGTATCGCAGCAATCCTCAGCATCTGTAATATTTTTAACAGGTCCAGTAAGGACATGAACAAATACATATCTCTCACACAGCTCATAACATGAATAAAAATATGAAACAAGCTACAAAATAATATATATGAACAGCTGTAAAGAAATGAGACTGTAAAAGAGAACATGATATATGGAAATATATGTACATGATATAATAAGAAAACTGAACTAACTACGTGATATAGACAATCTGGTTATGTAAACTGGCTCAGGTTGTACATAACTTAAATTTAGTTTGGAGTTGTACATGATAATGGTGTAGATCACATAACCAAATAAATACTCTCCCTATCCCAATCAGTACACAAGGATCTGTCCAAGTTATGTTATTGCACATGTAAGGTAGTGTCTCACATGGATAGCTAGTCCATAAGAACACTGGGTTATACATTAAGGCTCACACTATCATGAGTGCACATAAATGTCACATGAGTATACATGAATAAATATGAACACAAAGAGTAGACGATGCACATGATAAAGTACATGAGCACAATATACCCGATGTATCTGAAGGGATAACATCGCATGAAAATATTCATATAGTACTAATCTGTGATAACATCGTGACAGCAACAAATAAACTAGTATATAACAAGTAAATATGTCCAAGCAAGAATAAAACAGTCAAAGAATGTACTCGCCTAGCAATCTAAGCTACTGATGAGAAAGTGTAATTGAACTGGAGTGATGTAGTCCTATTTAAAATAACCATAATATACAACAAGGTCTAAAATATCATAAGAAATGTCTACAATGCAATTCTACATGATTCTAGGTCCTTCTAGGTCAAAGTTAACCTTGGTCAACTCTGGTCAAACCTGGTCAACTATAAGTCAACTAGTCCGTTTACTAATTTTTAGGTCAAGCACAAGTTTTCAGGTCATTCTAAGTTCGTTTGAGTCGTTGACTTTTGTCAACTTGGTCAACTTGGCGGTCGACTCGGCTATTCTAGGCTCATTGGGTCAATCCTAAACTGAATCAATACTCCCTAGGTTACATTCACAAGCAAACAATTACATATATATATATATTACTCCCTAGGTTATATTCACAAGCAAACAATTACATATATATATTGTAGGAACGATATAGTAAAGCGTAATACTCTAGAGGGGGGTGAATAGAGTTGGCAGCAGAATAATGCTAATTAAAAAATGTTAGCAACACAATCACAGTATATAATCACAGTTGAAATAATGTAAAGGCAGAGTTCAGAAAGCAAACGCAAAGACAGCGATGTATACTGGTATCCCTCTGTTGAGGACTAATCCAGTCGGTAGAACTCTTGCTACCAGTTGAATCCACTATAGGAAAAACTGCAAGTTTTCTTACGAAGTCCTTGCAACTTCTACAATGCGAGCTTTGATACGAAGAACTCGTCCAACTTCAAATATGAAGAGGTATTCTTCAATCAAGCCTTCTGATTATAATCTCTCAGAAACTTCTAGACCGTACCGCACTGGCAAATCGACTAGAGGATTGTAACTGGCTTGGAATCTGAAAATAAATGCTCTAGAAAACTCTTTGGAAGGCAGAAAGCTTTTTAGATAGAGAGAAGATTGAAAGTGAATGAGTGAATTGAAATGATCGAAATCCATCTCTATTTATAGGAATTCTAAAGGGAGAACTCTGTCAGAATTCGGGCAGAATTCGGGCAGAACTCGATGAGCAAATCTCGGTCAAATTCGCAACTGCAGGAGGACCAAGTTCCAGAGAATTTCAAAAATCAAACGGCCACCAACCGAACTCTGGCCGAACTCTGGCCGAACTCTGGCCGAGTTCTGTCAGGGTTAGGTTAGGGTTTTAAAATAGATTTTTGGTGATTTTTGAAAACCTTTTTGAAAACCTTTTTGTAAACATTTTGATAGGTCATTTTAAAACATTTTGAACTATTTTGGGGATAGCCTATTTGCCAGTACGACTCGGTGTACAACGTATTCCTAGACTCAAATAAAGTAAAAAATTGCATTACATAGGAAGTACAGACTCAAGTAGGCAAACAGATCTTCAGTCTTGAATGGAGTGAATATCCAATCTTGCTTATGTCCAAGAAGCTGAGATGTCCCAACTAGCTTTGTATATCCAGAGAGAGTTTGATCAATTATTAAAATCAGGTTGACCATATGACCAATGGGCCAACAATCTCCCCCATTTTGATAATTGACAAACTATGAATGATATAACATTAAGCTTGTTCAAAAGAATCAAAATGTAAAATTGTTCATGTCCTGTATTTAACTCAAAAAAATGTTAGATCATTTTTTAATTTTCTCCCCTTTTGTCACTTAGCAAAATAATTGCACAAGAGAAGGCTCCCCCGCATTAAATACAGAAGACTCCCCCGCAATCAATGCATAAGTAACAAATAGCGAGAAAAGAAATAAAAGAAATATAGTATAAGAATTAGAGATATAGCATCACAGGCATGTAATGTTTCTACAAATTATCATCACAGGCATGTATTGCTTCAAAAACATAAAAAAATCTCAGGCATGCTATTTCACAGGCAGTTTAAAATGGAGAAGTAGTATAAAGAGATAGTGCTTAAACAAAATGCTGAAATAAACTGAGATGTCATAAATGAAACATCAAAAACATGTCCATGAAGATAAAAAAATACTGATAGCAAACTACAAAGTACTGATAAAAAGTAAATGATAAAAACTTGGAATGTCGGAGCATTTCCAAGTACAATAGAATATCACTAAAAATCAAATAAGATCTCATCATCACTATCCTCATCAATATCATCAGCAGCGTGGCCAGCATGACCGGAAGTACCAGCACCAGAAGTACCAGTGCCAGTAGGATGAGTAGGGGCGCCAGCATAGAACTCACCAACGTAATTTCGAGGTGCACGATACCAGTCATAGGCGTTACCTGGCTGTAAGTAGGCATGAACAGCCTCATCCTCACAGCGGTAACCCGAAAAAGCTGGATCTCGAGGGATAGAACCGGCTGAATAACCAGTCTGAGCGAATCGAAGATCAGCCAAGGAGTTTGCCATCGCCTGATAACGGGTGACATCGCGGAACTCACACTCACGAGCCATGTCCGTCATCGAGACATGCAAAGATGATAAATGCTGATGTATGCCCTCAAAAGTCATGGCATACGGCTAATATGGTGAAGATGGTACAGTAGGAGGAGCAGAAGGTGGAGGTGGAGGTGGAGCTGAAGCAGTCCGGCTGCGACGAGAAAGCTGGAGTAACTTGGGCTCAGAGTCCTGAGTACAAGTCGATAGATCGATCTCGAATCGCTGAAAGATACGAGGGAGAATCATCGCGTAAGAGAGATTTCGATCTCTAGCACGACAACGTCCCATCATCTGAATAATAGTCTTAGGGGCGGAAAAAGGAATCCCCTTGATAAGATGGTACATGGCGGACAGCTCAAGCGAAGTCACATCATCCTTGGAAGTGGATTTTGGAAGAAGAGTAGAGTAGATGATGCGATGCAATTCGTAGTTAAATAAGTTCAGGTTGTTAGCCTTGAACTTTCCAGAACGTACTCTGTCAGGTGCACAGAGTTTCGTTTTGAAACTCGTGAGTGTAGTGCCTTCGGGGAAATCGAATTACGTGATATCAACTAGCGGTTCACCTTCATTGGGAATACCAAGAATCTCCGCTAGGAGGACATCATTGAACTCAATGTCTATGCCTCCAACACGTGTGCTCACGTCAAAAGTATTAACTACGAGATTGCAATAGAACAATCTAATGGCATTAGTAGCTATTGGGAAGCACAGTTTAACAAGTAAGTGTAACCCTAATGCCTCAAATAAGTGACGATGATCAGGGAATACCGTCCATTTAACCGGAGCGCCGCTACATATGGATCGGGTGGAAAAGTCACCGTACCATAATAAAGCTTGATCGAGGGTTTGAAAGAAGAACCCATCGAAAGTGCCGTCGCTCTTTTGGACCGGCGAAAACAAAGAATCCGTATGAGGATTCGAAGAGGACCCTTCCTCACTAGGAGTGGTCTTCTTCCTCTTAGACGGATTAAATCTAGGTGCCATTGAAATAAAAAGCACTAATTTGAAAGGTGGAGAGAGAGGGAGTTATACCTCACGAAAATTGGATATGTTGTAGAGAAGAACGATCTCCGCCCAATTCCAAAATTTGGAAGGATTTCACCAAGTAGATAGGAAGCAATGGGTTGGTGAATACCTAGGGTTTGGAGGAGTTTCGGGCGGCTAGAGCTGCTGTTTGAAAGTTTGGAAGCAATGGAAGAGAAGAAGCTCTTGGGTTCTGTATATATACACATACACCCTCAATCGAACTCGGGCCGAATTCGGTCAGAGCTCAGGCCGAATTCGCCTAGGGTTCTTTCAGGTTGATTTTTGCTACTTCTTTTTCAATGACTCGTTGCAAATATTTAATTCAAAGATTAGTTATTTTAGTCTTCAAATAACATAATTAATAATATTTTATGAATTAAATGTCATTATACAGTGACTGTCTCAGATTAGCTGTAGGAGTACTGTCCCAGCTAGCGGAGGTTCACCGGGGAACTCTTAAGTACCGCTTCGCTTCAACCATAGTTGTGGTGACAGACAGACTCTTTATTAGCTTGTCTCTAACACAGTTTTTGCATAATGATATATAATCATAAAATAAAATCAATTAATATTATTGACGTCCAAAATTCCTAATTCTCGACGTAAATAATTGAAACGATCTTTCGCTAGAGGTTTAGTGAAGATGTCAGCTAATTGATTTTCAGTATCTATGTACACAAGGTTTATATCTCCATTTTGATGATGATCTCTAAGAAAATGATGTCTAATCAGGATATGTTTAGTACGAGAATGACATACAGGATTCTTAGTCAAATTAATGGTGCTCGTGTTATCACAGAAAATGGGAATATGTGTGAAAAATAAATCAAAGTCTTCTAGGGTTTGTTTCATCTACAAAATCTGAGCGCAACAACGTCCTGCGGCGATATACTCAGCCTCTGTTGTTGATAAGGCTACAGAATTTTGCTTTTTACTAAACCAAGAGACTAGAGCCTTGCCTAAGAAATGACATGTACCGCTAGTACTTTTTTTATCAACCTTGCATCCAGCAAAATCTGCATTCGAATAACCAATAAGGTCAAAGGATTTAGTTTTGGGATACCACAAGCCGACAGAAGAAGTGCCCTTAAGGTATCGGAAGATACGCTTAACTGCGGTCAGATGTGATTCCTTTGGATTAGCTTGAAAACATGCACACAGGCAAACACTAAACATTATATCTGGACGACTAGCAGTTAAGTAAAGTAAACTACCAATCATACCTCGATACTTACGTGTGTCGACTGGCTTGCCTTGTTCGTCAGAATCAAGCTTTGTTGAAGTTGCCATCGGAGTGCCAATAGGTTTGACATTGTCCAGATCGAACTTCTTTAGCAAATCTTTTGTGTACTTGGCTTGATTAATGAACGTCCCATTGTCGGTTTGTTTGATTTACAATCCGAGAAAGAACTTCAGCTCTCCCATCATGCTCATCTCAAACTCATTCTGCATACACTTAGAAAATTCTTGACAAAGAGATTCATCAGTGGATCCAAATATGATATCATCAACATAGATTTAAATTAAAAGCAGCTTGCCATTAAAAGATTTAATAAATAGTGTAGTGTCAACCTTTCCTTTTGAAAAACCGTTGTCAGGTAGAAAAGAGCTTAGACGGTCATACCAGGCACGAGGGGCTTGTTTCAAACCATATAAGGCTTTCTTCAACTTGAAAACATGGTCAGGATTTTTGAAATTCGTGAAACCCGGAGGTTGTGCTACAAAAACTTCTTCTTTTATAAAGCCATTTAGAAAAGCACTTTTTACATCCATTTGAAAAAGTTTGAAATCATGAAAACATACAAATGCACATAACATTCGAATGGATTCTAATCTCGCTACTGGGGCATAAGTCTCATCGTAGTCGATACCCTCTTCTTGATTGTATCCTTGAGCTACGAGTCGAGCCTTGTTACGAGTTACTAAACCATCCTCATTTAGTTTGTTTCGGAATACCCAACGGGTGCCAATGACCGGATGATCAATAGGCTTGGGAACAAGTTCCCAAACTTGATTTCGTTCGAATTGGTTCAATTCCTCTTGCATGGCATCTATCCAGAAACTATCACTACATGCTTCATCAATAGATTTAGGTTCTAGCTGTGAAATAAATGCAATACTAGAAACAATATCTCTACTGGATGATCAAGTACTTACTCCTTTGGTAATGTCACCAATTACCAAATCTTGTGGATGATCAGCTGTGAATTTTAACCTCTTCGGTAGACTCTGTAGGTAGCTGGTTCCTGGATCTCCTCTAGGGGGTTCAGCTAGTGTAGAGCTTGGTTCAGGTTCAGCTGATGTTGAACTTGATGTAGGCAGATCTTCATCACTATCATCGTGAGTCATTTGGTTCATTTCATCAAAAGTGATGTTGATTGATTCTTCGATGATCATGGTACGTTTGTTAAAGACTCTGTACCCTTTGCTCTTGGCCGCATAACCTAGAAATATACCTTCATCGGCCTTTTCGTCAAACTTTCCCAAGTTGTCTTAAGTATTAAGAATAAAGCACTTACAGCCAAAAATCTTAAAGTATGAAACTGAAGGAATTCTATCAAACCATAACTCAAATGGAGTCTTCTTCGATTTGGGTCGAATTAGAACTCTATTGAGCACAAAGCAAGCTGTATTGACAGCTTCAGCCCAGAAGTATTTGGGTAGGCTAAATTGATTTAACATCACTCCGGCCATTTCGGTTAGAGTTCTGTTCTTACGTTCCACAACTCTATTTTGTTGTGGTGTTCTAGGGCAGGAGAACTCATGTATGAAACCGTGTGTGTCACAAAATTGTTCGAAATCAGCATTCTCGAATTCGCCTCCATGATCGCTTCTAATTCGAGTGATCATGTAACCTTTTTCATTTTGTACTTTCTTGCAAAAGGCGACAAATTCGGATAATGCGTCATTCTTGCGTGTCAAGAAATATACCCACGTGTATCTAGAAAAATCATCTACAATAACAAATGCATATAATTTACCTCCGAGGCTAGCAACTCTGCTAGGACCGAATAAATCCATGTGTAGCAATTGTAGAGGTCTAGTAGTACATACTGCGTTTACAGACTTGAATGTGGATCTGGTAGCCTTGTTCTTTTCACATTGGCTGCATACCGAATCCTTCTTGAATGTTATGTCGGGTAAACCGCGTACTATCTTCTTTGTGGATAATCTTGAAATTGTATCTATGTTTGCATTACCGAGTCTCATGTGCCATAGATGACTCTCATCACTTTTGGCCATTAAGCATCTACCTGAAATGTTAGCTTCTTCCAACAGATAGAAAACATATATATTGTCTTCCCTGATTCCTTCAAAGATAGTACTACCAGTTGAGCTGTCAACTATAGTACATTTGTCTTTGCCAAAGTTGATACCATAACCATGATCAGCTAGATGACTTATGCTGAGCAGATTATGTTTCAACTCGGTAACCAGACAGACATCTTTAATCACGGGATAGGGAGACTTACCAACATCATCGATACCAATAATATACCCTTTCAAATTATTACCGAAGGAAACATAACCTTCCTTCTTCTTCTTCGACAGTGTTGCAAATAGGGTAGCGTCACCGGTCATATGCCGTGAGCAACCGATGTCGAGGATCCATTTGCTTCTAGCATGAAAAGGGTGTTCCACCTACAAAACAGTTTACAGATAAAACCTTTGGTACCCATTTCTTGTAGGGTCCTGAATTGTTAGCTTTAGGTATCCAAGCATAAACATTTAAATCTACAAGCTTTTTCATTCTACATGCAGATGATATATGACCAATGAGGCCACAATAATGACATTGTGCATGTCGAGTGTTGAAAGCTGAGTGGTGTGCATGGTTGGTAGGTTTGGGTTTTTTAGTATAGAAGAATGCATACCTATGATCATGTTTGGGCTTAACCTTTTGGGGTAAAGGTTTTATATGGTTTGGTCTGACAGTGTTTGGCTTGGGAATGTTCCGAATTCTCGGTAAGTGATACGTGTTAGGATAGGAAGCAGCAGGCTCAGGCTATTTTCCTAACCTAATTTCCAACCTTTTGGAAGTGTCATATAACTTAGTATAATCAGAAGTGAGTGATTCCATTCTGATTTGTGCAGATTGAAGACTTTTCTTTTCTCTAGAAAGATCTTCTCTCAATTGGTCTATAATCTTGTCTTTCTCTTCGGATGACTGTTTAGTCTCGTGTAATAAGAGCTTTATAGAGGAAAGCTCACCAGACTCACTAACATTAGCTCTAACCTCAGCTAGTAGGTCGGTAAGTCTTCCTATTTCTCTTTTGTACTCTTTGAGTACCTTCTTAGCGGTCTGATATTTACTACGCAGTTTTCTGTAGTCAAGCATCAGGTCACTGAAGGCATCTCCTAATTGCTCAAAGGTGAAGTCATCATATGTTTCTACAGGTTCAGTAGGTACCTGATCGATTGCCATGAAGCAGATGTTTGCAGCGTCCTCTGAATGTTCATCTTCTGAGTCGCTAGCTTCACTCTCATGCCATATGCTGGTGTTGGCATATTTCCGAGACATTGATCTTTTCAGGTTGCCTTTTTCATACCTGTTGTTCTTCTTGCTTGATGATGAGTTGATGGGACAGTCCTTCTTCATATGTCCCTTCTTCTTACAGCCATAGCAGACAGCATCTTCTTGATAACAGTTGTTGCTGTTGTTCTCTTTGACTCTCTTCTCATGTCTCATGAATCTTTTGAACTTCCTTGCTAGGAGAGCTTGATCTTCAGCGTCAGATCCACTGCTGTCTGAGTCATCTTCAGCAGCTTTTCTGTGCTGAGCCTTGAGGGCGATAGTCTTCTCCTTTGGAGCAGGCTCTTCAAAATCTTGTAGCTCCAGTTCATGAGTGAGTAGTTTACCCATGAGTACTTCAAGTGACATTGTGGTGAGGTCGTTTCCTTCAATGATAGCTGTAGCCTTTGGAATCCAGTTCTTGGTGAGAGCTCGCAGGAGTTTGCGAATCTTTTCGTGGTTACTGTAATCTTTGCCTAAGGAGGACAAAGGGTTTATAATATCCAAGAACCTCTCGAACATTTGTGTGACTGTTTCATTTGGCTTCATTTTGAACGCCTCGTACTCTTGAGTAAGTCTGCTGACTTTTGACTCCTTGACTTGAGTCGTGCCTTCATGTGTAACTTCGAGAAGCTTCCACACACCATTTGCCGTTGTGTATGTAGATACCCTGTTAAATTCTGTTCTGTCTAAGGCACAAAAAAGAGCATTAATGGCACGTGCGTCAAGACTGGCCTTTTTCTTTTCTTCCTCTGTATAACTGCTTTGGGGTTTTTCAACCAAAACTCCCTCGACATTTATACGAGGTGGCTTCTGATAGCCATCAAGAACAATAGCCCATAAGTCAAAATCAAGAGATTTTAAGAAGAAACTCATCCGTGTTTTCCAATAAGTATAGTTAGTACCATCAAACAGTGGGGGTCTGTTTGTGGCCTGACCTTCACTTGTGAATTTCATAGTAGCCATGTGATGTGCTGTGATCTAATAAATAATGAATAAATAATAGCACTGTTACCTTGCTTTACCTGTAACAACCGCTCTGATACCAATTGTAGGAACGATATAGTAAAGCGTAATACTCTAGAGGGGGGGTGAATAGAGTTGGCAGCGGAATAATGCTAATTAAAAAATGTTAGCAACACAATCACAGTATATAATCACAGTTGAAATAATGTAAAGGCAGAGTTCAGAAAGCAAACGCAAAGACAGTGATGTATACTGGTATCCCTCTGTTGAGGACTAATCCAAACGGTAGAACTCTTGCTACCAGTTGAATCCACTATAGGAAAAACCGCAAGTTTTCTTACGAAGTCCTTGCAACTTCTACAACGCGAGCTTTGATACGAAGAACTCGTCCAACTTCAAATGTGAAGAGGTATTCTTCAATCAAGCCTTCTGATTACAATCTCTCAGAAACTTCTAGACCGTACCGCACTGGCAAATCGACTAGAGGATTGTAACTGGCTTGGGATCTGAAAATAAAAGCTCTAGAAAACGCTTTGGAAGGCAGAAAGCTTTTTAGATAGAGAGAAGATTGAAAGTGAATGAGTGAATTGAAATGATCGAAATCTATCTCTATTTATAGGAATTCCAAAGGGAGAACTCTGTCAGAATTCGGGCAGAATTCGGGCAGAACTCGATGAGCAAATCTCGGTCAAATTCGCAACTGCAGGAGGACCAAGTTCCAGAGAATTTCAAAAATCAAACGGCCACCAACCGAACTCTGGCCGAACTCTGGCCGAACTCTGGCCGAGTTCTGTCAGGGTTAGGTTAGGGTTTTAAAATAGATTTTTGGTGATTTTTGAAAACCTTTTTGACAACCTTTTTGTAAACATTTTGATAGGTCATTTTAAAACATTTTGAACTATTTTGGGGATAGCCTATTTGCCAGTACGACTCGGTGTACAACGTATTCCTAGACTCAAATAAAGTAAAAAATTATATTGCATAGGAAGTACAGACTCAAGTAGGCAAACAGATCTTCAGTCTTGAACGGAGTGAATATCCAATCTTGCTTATGTCCAAGAAACTGAGATGTCCCAACTATCTTTGTATATCCAGACAGAGTTTGATCAATTATTAAAATCAGGTTGACCATATGACCAATGGGCCAACATATATATATATATATATATATATATATATATATATAAGAAAAAAAAAATATATATAAGAAATATATATATATATATATATATATATATATATATATTTTTCTTTTTTTCTTTTTTTTTTCATATATATATATATATATATATATATAAAAATATATATATATATTTTTTATATATATTTTTATATATATATATATATATATTATATATATATATATATATACAGACACACAAATGTTAGTGCCGAGGCACAATTTTCGATGGAAAATTCTGAAACTGAAACAATTGTACACACAACGTTTCAAATACAGCACCTTAAAGAAGATGTGCAACAGAGATCCTGGAGGATTCTGAATTACGAGGATCTAAAAAGATTCTACGTAATACACAAAAAATCTAAAGAGACTTTGTGCAAGCAACTATCGGTAGTAGAGCTTCTAAAAAGAAGTTACTGTAAAAGGCAACAGCAGCGATGACAGGCGAGAATGAGATGCTGGGGTGAATGAACCACCGTTGCTCAAAGCTTTATTCGCCCCACACGAGCATGAACAGCTTCCAGGAACCAGCAAGTTCACGAAGAACTTTTGGAACGCTCGTAAGTCAATATTTGAGACTTGAACGGGCTTCCTGGACTTAACAGACTCCCTCAACTCTCTTCTTGGTGCATCTTTCAAAGGAGGCCAAGGGGCTCTATTTATAGAGTGGAGTTGATACTTCACCTCTTCTCCTATCCGATGTGGGACTAAAATACCAATACTCAAAAATAGAGTTTGATATTTTAGATCATCCCACAATCAGTATAGAAGTGTGCCAGTCCACGCCTACCCCCCGAACACTCCCATGCATGCATGAGACATCCTGGAGTCCGTGTCCGAGTCCGAGTCCGCACAACAAAAATTAACTTGCATCCTTGTTGGATTTAATCCTTTTTCCTTCTAGTAAAATACTTCCACATGGCACAAACTTGTGCCCCACTACACCTCATGTGCACACCTCAACATAAGCAATGCATTATATTGAGATACTCACTATTTGGTGTAGCCGATGTGGGACTATCTTTTCTAGTCCAAAGGCAAAAACACCAACAATCCCCCACATATCTCAATATATGGGTTGAGCATTCCCCACAGTTACTGCCCATCATGCATTAGGAGAGATGTTGCTATGACTTGAATCTTCCCACATAGGTTAAATAACAGCATGATACAAGAATGGACTAAGCCTTGAATTCTGCATCATTACTGCAATTCTTCCTACTCACATAATAACATCAACTGTGCTTTTGGCTGCACATTGAAGGCCTTGTGCCAGCCTGGTTTCAGTGTATAATTTTTGGGCGTCTACAAGTTTACCCTCAAGAGACAGCCTGATATCTCTGTCCATACACTATAGGTGAGTTATGTATAAAGAGTCATGGCATGAAGTATTGCGCTTCTTTGCGATGCTACGCCACTATGACATGGCTTAAAGCCGAGGCTTTACCCCACCTGGGTACCTCATCGTAGTGTTATACTACTGTAGCATGAGGTCACATGCCTCTTTGTAGTGCCAAACTATCCAGCATGAAGCCTTGCGCTTTCGTACGGTGTTACGCCGCTATGACATGGCTCGCAAAGCCGAGGCTTTACCCTACCTGGTACCTCTTCGTGGTGTCATGCCACTGTAACATGAGGACATCGTCCTCTTTGTAGTGCTGTCTACTTCTCTTTATTACGATTATCATACAGCATTAGGCTACCTGTCTATTTGTGGTGCTACTCCGCTGTGACTTCGCTTGCAAAGCCGAGACATTACCCCTACCTGGGAACCTCATGGTGGAGTCACCCCACTGTAGCATGGAGTTATACTCCTTGTAGTACTGCGCTACCGTGCTTCCTGTAAAGCACTCCAGGCATTCACTCTGCCTGAGAACTCATTAAGGCATTTAAGCCAACCTTCCCACAGAAACCGTTTTCCGTAGAAAACAATAGTAGACAACAGTGGTTATAGGTCCGTAACCTCTCCATGTCCAATAGAACAAGTACCCACCGTTCCTGATATTTTTTTGATTAGTGGTCCTCCCTTGAACCAAAAGCTAGATGCCTAGTAGATAAATCTTTGAACTAATAGCATAAAACTTTAGGGTAGGAATACAATAATACGATATCAGAATGCCTTCAAGCCCATTTTACAAGTTGTGTCATCGACCAGCTGGCGCTTGAGGCCCTTGGTGAACGGATCTACCAGGTTCTCCTGACTACGAACATCAATCACTACAATAACACCTCTCTTGATAAGATCGTGTACTGCTCTATGCTTCAACCGTACTGTTCTCTTCTTCCCGTTGAAGAGTTTATTTGATGCCACTGCTGCTGCCGCCTGGTTGTCACAGTATATCTGTATTGTCGGTATCTGAGCCCCAACCATCGAAAGATCATACATGAGCTCCCGAAGCCACTCTGCTTCATCTGCAGCATCCAATGCAAAGAATTCAGATTCCATGGAGGAACGAGATAACATAGTCTGCTTCTTCGACTTCCACGATATAGCAGCTCCGCCCATGGCGAATACGAATCCACCTATGGAATACTCGCTCTCCATATCTGAACACCAGCTAGCATCACTGAAGCCTTCCACTACTGACGGATCTCCGCTGTAGAAAAGTCCATATGTCTGAGTTTTCTTGAGATATCTCATAACACGCTTCACAGCTTTCCAGTGCTCAACGCCTGGATTGCTAGTGAACCGACTCAGCATTCCCACTACAAAAGCTATGTCAGGCCTTGTGGCAGTAGTAGCATACATCAAGCTTCCGATGACGCTAGCGTACTCCAACTGCCTGACGCTTTCCTTCGAATTTGGGTCCAGCTTCTGATCACTCCGGTACGGTGTATCAATAAAAGGAAGATCTTGATACCCGTAGCGTGTGAACATCTTCTCAATATAATGAGATTGTGACAGCGCTATTCCAGTACCTGTCCGGATGATCTTGACCCCAAGATTACGTCGACATCCCCAAGTCCTTCATACTGAACTTGGTCGAAAGAAATTTCTTTGTCTCTGTGACGCAGCTTAAATCCGTACCTAGGATTAGCATGTCGTCCACGTAAAGACATATGATTACTCCTCTTCCGTCAGCAAACTTCGTATAGACACACTTGTCTGTTTCACTGATCCTGTAGCCATTTGACCTATCACCTTGTCAAACTTCTCATGCCACATTTTAGGAGCTTGTTTCAAACTATACAGAGACTTCATCAACTTGCAGACTTTGTCTTCCAGACCTCTGACGAAAAAACCTTCTGGTTGTTGTATGTAGATCTCTTCGGTCAGCTCGCCATTAAGGAATGCCGTTTTCACATCCATCTGATGTATCACCAGCTTGTGTATTGCTGCTAGAGCAATTAACAATCTTATGGTTGTCATCCGAGCTACTGGAGCATAAGTATCAAAGTAGTCGATCCCCTGCTTCTGAGCAAACCCCTTGGCCACTAGCCTGGCCTTGAACTTGTCAATGGTTCCATCTGCTTTCATCTTCTTCTTGAAGATCCATTTGCATCCGATGGGTCTTGCTCCTTCTGGCAGGTCAACCAATACCCATGTGTTGTTGGAGGTGATTAAGTCAATCTCGTTGTCTATCGCCTCCTTCCAGAATACAGCATCTCTGGTCTTCATCGCCTCATCATAGGTAAGCGGATCTGCTTCCACATGATAGGTGATGAAGTCATCTCCGAATTCTTTCGGCCTCCTCGTTCGCTTAGTTGACGGCTCAGCGAGTTCTGGTTCAGCTGGTGTCTCCTTGACGACAGCTTCATCTTGGACCACTGGTTCATTAAAAACTTTTGTCTGCTTTGTACCTTCATCATTCTTCAGAAGATCCGCGAGAATAATATTCTTGTGTTTTGTAAACTTGTCTTCAAAGTATTCAGCATCGCGAGATTCGATGATATGGTTTGACTCGATATCAAGGAATCTCCGAGCATCACTCTTCTCGGTATTCCCCAAGAAGATCGCCTTCGTAGTCCTTGTCCCCAGCTTCTGAATCTTCAGATCCGGAAGCTTCACATAAGCCAGACACCCCCACACTCGAATGACATTCAAGTTAGGTCTGACTTTGAACCAGAGTTCATGAGGAGTTATGTCGAAAGTTGCATATGGCACTCTGTTCAGAATGAACGTTGCCGTTAGTGCAGCTTCTCCCCAGAAACACTTTGGAAGACCCGCAGTCAACAGCATGGAGTTCATCAACTCTGTCAACGTTATGTTCTTCCTTTCTGCTACTCCGTTGGATTGAGGAGAGTACGGAGCCGTTGTCTCATTGATGATTCCATGATCTTTGCAGAATGATAAGAATTCATGAGACCGATACTCTCCGCCTCGATCACTCCTTAACCTCTTGAGTTGTTGTCCAGTTTGCCGCTCAGCCTCAGCCCTGAACTCTTTGAACTTCTCGAATGCTTCGTCTTTAGACTTGAGCAAGTAGACGAAAGCATACTTTGAGAAGTCATCGATGAAAGTAATGAAATACTTCATCCCGGCCTTTGTAGAGAATTGTTTGAAGTCACAGATATCTGAGTGAACCAACTCCAGAAGATCTGTGCTTCGATGGACCCTGTGAAAAGGTTTCCTTGTGATCTTCGTCTGAGCACATACTTCGCATTTCTCTACCTTACCCCCACACTTGGAGATAAGTCCTAGACTAGACATTCTGTTAATCCTTTTACAATGAACATGTCCTAGCCTATTATGCCACAACTCAATAGAATAATCAGAAAAAGTGATTACATTTATATTATCATGCTGGGTTACAACAAGCTGAATCTTGTACATTCCTTCAGTTTGGAAAGCTTTCCCGAAGAATGTACCCTTCTTGGACATCACCAACTGGCCAGCATTGATGTCCATCCTCAAGCCTGCGTTGCAGAGCAGACTTCCAGAGATCAGGTTCTTAGCAATTACTGGAACATGCTTCACACCTTAAAGCGTCAGAGTGTTCCCCGATGTGAGTTTCAGCTCCACCGTCCCGATCCCCATTACTTCAGCTTGTGCCTGGTTTGCCATTATGACCTTCTCTGAAGTTGGCTCATAAGAGACGAACCAGTCTTTGTCTGAACAGACATGGCAGGTCGCACCAGTGTCTATCCACCAGTCCAAGTCAGCCCCCACAGTTGCAACCTGTGCTATCATGGCAACTAAATTAGTAATCATAGAAACCTTACTAGGCTCACCTTGTTCTTTGGGCTTGGACTTGCATTCGGATTTGTAGTGGCCCTTCTTGCCACAATTGAAGCAAGTCACATGGGACTTGGACTTTTGTTGCTTGAAAGCAGGACCCTTCACTTTCAGATTCCTGAAGTCCTTCTTTTTACGATGAGAAGCAGCCTGCTTCCCCTGGTACTCTCTGGTTTGGACCAGATTTGCCTTCGCCAGTTGTTTGGACAGAGTATCCATCTTCTGTTGAGAACGCATCTCGTCCTCAATATGGATCTCTTGTAAGAAATCTTCCAAGCTAATTTCCATCTTTTTTTGATGCATCCTTACATAGAAGTTGCTCCATTCTGTAGGAAGTTTCGCGATGTTCCCTCCAACGACAAACTTGTCGATGAGGGGCATGTTCTCGTCTTCTAGTTTCTGACGCAACTTCAGAAACTCCTTCACTTGAGGCAGCATCGCATTCTCGTCTTCGAAGGTCCACTTGTGGTATTTTTCTACCATGAAAATCTTGGACCGGTTCTCGTCATCTTCATAGAGCTTTCCCAAGGAGTCCCATATCTCTTTGGCAGATGTCTTCTTGGAGTAGGACTCTACCAGAGAGTCTTCCATGGAATTGAGTATCAGTAGTTTGCATATACTGTTTTCTCTCTTCCACTTCGCTTGCTTGGTCGTAGCAGCGGCCACAGCCGCAGCAGATCCAGTGGTTGGAACGATCGGTTCTTCTTCTGACAGCACGTGATCAACATTCACGAGTTGAAGATTTAAAGTGACATTTCGTCTCCATATCTGGAAGTGTTCGCCATCGAATTTTTTCAACTTGTTAAAGCCGGTATCGATGAGCGAAGCACGAGAATTATCCATCTTCTCAATAAAGCTTTGAGATTGTTAGTACCGAGGCACAATTTTCGATGAAAAATTCTGAAACTGAAACAATTGTACACACAACATTTCAAATGCAGCACCTTAAAGAAGATGTGCAACAGAGATCCTGGAGGATTCTGAATTACGAGGATCTAAAAAGATTCTACGTAATACACAAAAAATCTAAAGAGACTTTGTGCAAGCAACTATCGGCAGTAGAGCTTCTAAAAGAAGTTACTGTAAAAGGCAACAGCAGCGATGACAGGCGAGAATGAGATGCTGGGGTGAATGAACCACCGTTGCTCAAAGCTTTATTCGCCCCACACGAGCACGAACAGCTTCCAGGAAACAGCAAGTTCACGAAGAACTTCTGGAACGCTCGTAAGTCAATATTTGAGACTTGAACGGACTTCCTGGACTTAACAGACTCCCTCAACTCTCTTCTTGGTGCATCTTTCAAAGGAGGCCAAGGGGCTCTATTTATAGAGTGGAGTTGAGACTTCACCTCTTCTCCTATCCGATGTGGGACTAAAATACCAATACTCAAAAATAGAGTTTGATATTTTAGATCATCCCACAATCAGCATAGAAGTGTGCCAGTCCACGCCTACCCCCCGAACACTCCTGTGCATGCACGAGACATCCTGGAGTCCGTGTCCAAGTCCGAGTCCACACAACAAAAATTAACTTGCATCCTTGTTGGATTTAATCATTTTTCCTTCTAGGAAAATACTTCCACGTGGCACAAACTTGTGCCCCACTACACCTCATGTGCACACCTCAACCCAAGCAATATATTATATTGAGATAATCACCATTTGGTGTAGCCGATGTGGGACTATCTTTTCTAGTCCAAAGGCAAAAACACCAACTACAAATACACACACACACACACTCACACACACACACATATATGTGTGTGTGTGTGTGTGTGTGTGTATGTATATATATATATATATATATATATATATATACATTCACATAGGTATATATATATATATATATATATATTTTTTTATATATATATATATACCTATGTGAATGTATATATATATATATATATATATATATATATATATATATATATATATATATATATATAAAATATATATATATATATATATATATATATATATATATATATATATATATATATATATATATATATATATAAAATATATATATATATATATATATAATATATATATATATATATATATATATATATATATATATATATATATAACCTTACTTGTGAAAAGAGGTTCGTGTGGGTGTGTGTCGACAAAGGGCTGTTGTGAGGGTTCAAACTGATAACAATATCTAAATATTTAACTATGAGACTATATATATATATATATATATATATATATATATATATATATATATATATATATATATATGTATTTATATATATTTTTATTTATATATATATATATATATATATATATAAAATAATATATATATATATATATATATATATATATATATATAGTAAAAATATATATATATATATATATATATATATATATATATATATATATATATATATATATATAGTCTCATAATATATATATAATATATATATATATATATATATATATATAAGTAACTTATATATGTACATAGGCATATACACATATGAGTAAAGAAAGTTGGTCACTTAAAGGGGGAAATGAAACTCGACTCTGAGATTACGTATCTCGATCATATAAGTAACTTATCTGTATACATAGGCATATACACATATACACATATGAGTAAAGAATGTTGGTTACTTGAAGGGGAAATGAAACTCGACTCTGAGATTACGTATCTCGACTAACTCACCATTGCATATATTTATATACATATAGCTATATATATATATGAAATACACAAACACACACACGCACACACACACACACACACACACACACACACACATACACACACACACACACACACACATATATATATACATAAAGAGGAAAAACTAAAATATATACATAAATAGTAGATAAAATAGGGTATAACCCAACGACCACTCCCCGCTAGTCCAGAATTTAATTAACCTATTATAAACTCAAAAATTATCACTAAAATCTCAGGAAATCAAATTATGACAAAACCAATTCAATATATATATATATATATATATATATATATATATATATATATATATATATAAAAAAACCTGAAAACTCAACTCGAGACCCAAATCGTAAAATACCCAACTAGAACCCGCGAAACTTGGCAAACACGAAGGTGTCTATGTGCGTGACGTGCTCCGGTACTCACGGGGTCGAACCCGTGTCCGTATCGTGTCCACGAAGTGCGTATCGGAAAACCGGATACGCGAGTTGGAACGTGTACGTACACATGCATTTCGCCCGATTGGACGTCGCACACAATGCGAGAAGCCTCGTGCTTGTGCACGTAGCTAGATAGAGTCCTGGGATAGGTCTAGGATACACTGACATGGCACCACGTCGTGTCTACGTGGCACAGACAAACGGATCCCGCTCGGCTTGTGTGCGCGCGCGCGTGCGTGCCCGTGGGCGCGTATCGAGCCACATGGCTCGTGACACAAGTAGCAACGCGACTCGGGATCGATTCCTTGGGTAGTCCAAGTATAGGGCTTCATGTTTGTGCTTCTAGAACGGGTCCTCGTCGCATCGTGTTCGCGTATGAAGGCCGTGTCACTGGCACTTTTCAGCCGCGTGCACAGTACGGGCTGAACCGTGTGCGTTGAATTTCTTCGCACATGCTTCACGAAACATCGTCATGTTTTAGAAGCATGTGGGCAGAGGTTTCCCCTACGCGCCCATAAAATTTCACATGAAATGAAGTCCTGTGCGTCGAGTTATGATACACAGACAGCAGGGCATGCACGGGGCCGTGCACAGGCCTCGTGCACGCGTGTCCGTGTCCGATTCGGATACTGAAATCGTGTCGAATCAAGATTCGTCTTTACGAAAGTTATTATAAATAATATTACCAAGGAATTTCTAAAAACAGAATCAAAAAATAACAATTTTTAGTTCTAAGTGGCATTTCGTCGAACACGTGTTCCATAGGACCGACACGTGTCCGATACGGCTATCAAACGAAATCACAAACCTACCAAACTTTATGCACAGGTTTGTGGTACCTATGTGGATGCATCTACGATGAAAAAATGGAATTAACAAGTGTTTTAAAGAGATTTACCTATTGTGTGTCAAAACTCAATGAAACAAGCCTCCAAAACACGTCGATGCCACTTTCCTCCGGTCAAATGCCTCCGATCCCTCGCTAGCAAGTCTCCAACAGGTTGCTCTCCTCCCAACGGTCACAATGCACTTCGTTTGGAAGGATTTGGTTGCGAAACGAGAGAACGGGGCCTTTGGACGATAAGGGAAAAATTAGGATTTTGGATTTGTGAATGAGATTAGGTTTTCTACACAATGAGAAGGGGGGGCTGCTGTGTTTTGCAGGCCAAGCATGGGGTTATTAGGGTTAGGGTTTAGTAATGGGCCAAGCACCCCTCAAGTTGCTAAAAGGCCTATTGACAAAAAGCTTTAAAGGCTTAATGAAAATAGCGAAAAATAAATTAAATAATTCTTAAAATAGATAATAATTCTAAATTAAATCTAAAAAGCCAATAATAAATCTAATTACATTATTAGGCTTCTAATCAAGGTTGACTAAGGTTATACCATCTTGGTCCTACCAAAACACCAATCCAAACCACACAACACTCAATTTAATTAATATTTTAAATAAATTTAAAATAATGCAAAATGACTAAAATACCCCTAATTATAAGAAGTGAGTGTGACAAATCTACCCTCCTTAAAATAATTTCGTCCTCAAAATTAAAGTGGTCATACTCCTTCTAGGTTAAACCCCCAACAATCATACTCTTAAGAAAACTTATCTAAATCATGCAGTTGGAAAGATGTCATACAAGGTAATGGCAGGTAATATCAGTCTGGGCCTCACCATCTAGCCAATATAGTCATACTAGATCAAAATTAGTCATAAGATATCAAAACATACAAATAATATGGTAGGGTACAGTGATCATCAAGACATGATAAGGTATAGGTCAAGAACTCACCTCTACTAGTTCTGGTAGTTGGAACTCTCTCCTAGAGTTAGGCCTCGACTAGAGGCAGGTGCAGTAGGACAGTCTCGTATCTTGTGTGCAGCTGACCCACAAAATAAGCACAACTTCTGTCTCCTCATACAGCAATCCCAAATGTGACTAGGCTTCCTACAGTAAGCACAGGTAGGCACTTGCTCAACTGGCCTCTGCTGGACAGGAATCTGATCTAGATAGGCTAGTCTAGGCTGGAAGCCGGGGTACTCCTAACGCTCTGGGTATACATTGCTCCTCGCTCTCTTGGGACTAGGCTCTCCTCTTAAATGCATAAAGTTCCACAACAGTTGGATACTGAGACTCTGCTCTCTCATAAGCTCAGCCTGAAGTCTCTGTACCTCCCACACATCCTGAAGAAATCTGTAAATCTGAGCCCCATCAGGAATGACGTGGGGTACCACTCCAGGAAGCAAAGGGAAGCCCTCAGTCTCCGACTGAATTGCAGCCCTCTCCTGAGGATAGGAGATGGAGGAAAACTCTCCGGTGAGGCTGCTAACACCTCATGAGCAATGGAAGAAGAAATACAATCTTGGTCTCATCTGGAACTTTAGCTATGCACTGGGGACAGACTTTGGTCATGGGTGCCATACTGGAAAACATAGAAAAAATAATAAATCATCGGGCTGTAAGGCAGTCTATCATCCTATATAAAAATTGGTAATTATCAAAAAACAACTATAAATTAACTATAAAGCGTTACTATTCTAAAGACGATCAAAATTGAAAGTTTAAAGCACGACTGTCAATAGCATTGAAATCCAATTACGATATATATAAAAGAAAATTTAGTCTCGGCATGATCTAAGTTGATCAATCTCTGGGTAAATCAAGATTTCGGCAAGTTGGGGAACAAGGTCATCGAAGTCTGAGCACGAGCATCCAAGGATGGAGATCTAGGTCACAATTAAATTTAATTCAATTGAGTACGACCCAGGATATTAATATGATGAGAAAAGATAACCAAAGTCGATTGGTCATGATCAAGGGAGTTAGGATTCAACGATATTGAAAACTTTTAAAGGATAATTCAAAGATATGGAATAAGTCAATTTCCTCCTTTTGATAGGGAAAATAAAAGACAAGGTTTCATAGGGAAGTCAAGTTATTCATCTCTCTCAGATACCATCAAGCTTATCTAATCATCATTTGTCAATCTTATCTTTATCTCATAAGTCCAAATATGAAAATCAACCTTTATATGACTACCACCAAGAATTTATACCCTTTTGTTATGAAGATTGGACCTTGTCATGATCATCATAGGCTCAATTCCAAAATTCCAAAATATGACACATGAAGCATACACTTTTATTTATTAGCACTCAATATTAACCACTTAATTATCTTTAAATCCAAATTCTTCCACCTTGTTTTAAATTAGATCCGAAACCTCTAAATCAGGTTTTATGAAATCCTTGAACTTGTTCAAATTACTCTCATCGTGTTATTCAATCTAAAACCACTAGGCCTTACAAAACTTATTCTCCATTATAAAATCAACCTTCATATTTCCTTCAATGAACACCTTCAAATATTATTCTTCTTAAATTTAAAATTTCACAAAATCTCTAGATTTCTATAACTCAAAATTCTTGTGTTCTTTCTGTTCTTAACCATTTTCTTGCAATATCTCATTCAATATCGTATTGCCATCGAATACAGTTAAAATCTCTTCTCCATTACTAAATCCCTAAATTTAACATCATATCCTTAAAGTGAAACGTCTCAAGAATCAATAACCAAAATTTATCCAAGTCCTCAAACTATGTCGACCTCGAATATCCTTGTCAGTTAGAAAATACATCTATGAATTATTTATATACAAAATATTTCTCTATGTGTGATTGTTCCTAAATTGATGATATAAATCTCTTGATTTCATTCTTACTTTTTACCACATCTCTATCTCAAAATTCTATATCAAAGACCAACATTTAGATCCCTACCAAGATTACCATATGTTAACAAATTACATCCTTTCCGAGATAGTTGATTTACGTTACTTCCTCGACCCTTCCAAGGTGAAAAGGTATGGAGATTCAAAGGTTTCAAAGTATAGAAGAGAGAATTAGATACGAGATAAGTGATTGATGTAATTGGGATAGAGTTAACTAAGATAAGGGAAAATGGTTATACAAGAAAGAATGGTAAGAAAGAAATAATGATAAAATCTATTCTTGCTCATCTGTTCAAAAAAAAAAAAACCAACTTTAAGATATAATCTAATAACTGTACACGTCTTCCTGAAATCATGTTACTAGAATTTTGCCACGCCAGTAAGCATAGTTGCAATAAACAAAAGAATCCGTAACTAAGGTATACACCCTATAATCATGTTATTTAGAATTCTTACCACTCCAACCGGTATGGCTGCAAGAAAATCTAGATTCCATAACTAGGATAAGTATATCTAAATCAGGCTCTACGTCCTTATCATGCTAGCCAGTATGACTGCGATAAATTCTAACTCCACAAATAAAGTAGACATTTACCTTTCTCACTGTCCTTATCAAGTATATTATCAGGTTATACCTTAAATTCCAAAAAATAAAATAAAGATAAATTTATATATATTTAAATACAAACTCAAAGGTAATAACTAGTCATCAAGATTCAAAATTCAATAATGAATCCATCAAAATTAAATTCAATAACAAGGATTAATGGGTGAATCAAATGAGTAATGGGTGAATCAAATCAAGGGAAAAGATTTTAAATTGAAGTTAAAATAAGATTCTCAAGGGTCCTCCTAGGAATCTCTCAAAATATTCTAATAGTGATTGAGTATCCTCTCATTCTAACACTTTACTTCCTATACTCTATAGCAGGCTCGAATTAGTACAACTAAGTTACCGTACTACCACGACATCACACTAATGCGAATCTGGACCTGCATGGGCCACCACTACATGTTTCTACTGTGGTGTGCAGTAGACATGTTAGGGGAAGAACTTATGCACTAGAGAGGGGTTTAACCTGTGTGCAATTGCACATACTACAGTAATAGCAGTAGCAGCAATGTGGGCTTCTAGGCCACTTAAAGAAGAGTGTAGGTAGCAGCTGCTTACCTAGAATAGGCAGAGGCAGCTACTTCAATGGCAAGGTGAGAAGTGGGGGGATAACAGATGTACTTACTGCTATGGTCTACAACAGTTTGCACACCCTGCTTTAACAATAGCAATGTGTGTGTGTGTGTGTGTGTGTGTGTGTGTGTGTTGCAATCCTATTGTATAGGTATAGATAGGGTATTAGGAATTGGTTTGGGATAGGTAAATGTTTAGGATGGTGATCAAATAGGTGTGGGTAATCCTAGATAATAGGAAATTTATATAGGCATTGACATGAGTACAGGAATAAGTGTAGGGTAATGAGTATGTGGGTATCTCAATATAGCTAAACCATAGGATATGTTGGATATTGTTATAGGAATAGGTGATGTCTATATGTGGGTATTCTTATGTATGTACATAGGTAAAGTTTAGGATGATATGTGATTGGGTATTGGATATGATTAAGGTAACTGGTTTACCTTTGTGTAAGGTATAGGCAATACATAGGTAATTGGGTAAATAGGTTAAGGTATTGCATTATAGAATATATGTATGTACAATATAGATAATTACATAGGGTATTGACCTAGGTATGACCTAGTTTGACCAAGTTTAGCAAGGTATTGACCTACTTGACCTAGTTTGACTTAGAAATGACTTAGAGACCTAATATTTGAGCTATTATAGCATGCTTATGATTCTAAAACACCAATTGACATTGATATTCCATATTTAGGTCTTCGAGGAGCTATTTTGGATACCGTTGATACTTAACACCGAATCTCAGGCGAATACGTTCTCTAATAATTTTTTATTTATCATATCATCTATGTTTCCTATATTTAGTGTAGATATCCTTGATCTCTTGACACATTGGTACACAAATGTGTATTCTCGGATCCCATCATGAGATGTTATTCCTTGTGTGTTTTTGTATACCCAATGCAAGTCCTGTTGTTGTTCTTGTGCATTGTGTAATATTTGTTTTCATATACAAGACTTGGATAATAAAACTATTTTAAAGAAAACTTATTTATTTTTCTTTAAAGGGGATTAGGCCTTCTGTTGTAATTTCTGTTAATTTTAGTTGATATTAATTTAAATATCGTTATGTTACTTTAATATTAAATTCTTACTATTAAGTACAACATTTATGATAGTTATTGGAATGGTGAGTTCTGATATCAGAATCTTTGCTGATAACTATTTTTCATGGTTAACTATTAGTTGTTAAATTACATGTTAGATAGCTATTTAGTTATTAATCAGATTATTAATTAGTGGTTATTAGGAGAATAACAGAATTAGTTAGTTTGTTATGATTCTGTTACAGAGTTATACTAATACACCCAGATCTATTATTATTTACTATTGTGCCACTATTCTTGCTTGGAGAATACTCAGTATTTTATTTTTATAAATACTGACATATTGTCAGTGCATAGTTCTCAATACACAGTGTACTGTCCACATCATTAACAAACATCAATGTCAATCCCATCACCACTGTCCTGCTGTCCGGCGAGCACCACCGTAGAGTTCGTCAGAGATCGTCATGTCCGTCGCTAGCTACTACTTGACCATATCTGGGCTGTTCTCTTCAGAGCTCGTCGTCAGCACATCAGAGCCGTCAACCGTCGATCTGATCACCGAAGCTACTCCTCTCCCCTCCGCCGTCGATGACGAAGCGCACCGCCTTGTCCAGATCGGACACCGACGTTCAACTTGACCCGTTCAGCCTCGACGAGCCTCAACTTATCGATAGTCACCAGAGTTCAGTTCTCGACCTCGCCAACATCTCCTTGAAGATGGGGCCTAGACGTTGAAGCTCATGCAACAGCTTCAAAACTCGTATCGGTGCCTCGTAGGTCACGACGACCTTGGGGTTCGAGCTACCCCTTCGAGCTCTTTGCGGCCAGCTCGAGTCCTACGCTTCCCCTTCGAATTTTGCGTCTTCACCTCACCGGAGAGCCAGGAGCCACTACGTGTCGGAGATCGAACCAGTCCATCTCCGTCGAGCTTCATGTAACTGTCTATCGTCTTCTCCTCGAACCGTTTCATCTAGGATTCTTCTTTATTCTCTCATGGTTTGGTTCTGGGAGCATGGAGAGGGAATAATTAGGGGTTGTTCAGATGGAATAAGGGATTGTGATTAGTGCTAGGGTTTTTGTTCTAGAGATTTAGGGAAGAATAGATCTAGGGTTTGGGATTTGATTGAGCCTGTGCAGTTGAGGAAGAAAGAATGTAGGATTAAGGTTTTAACAAGAGGTTACGAAGAAGAAGAGAGAAATGATTTAGGTTAGGGTTTTCTAGTTAAGGTGGGGTTGATGAAGCCATGTGTGGCCATGGAGGAAAAAACCTAAGGTTTCCTTCGAAGTTGCGAGAGGAAGAAGAACAGGTTCATGTGCAGCTGAGTGTTGAATGGTGAAGTGAGAGAGTGTATTGTGTGCGTGCGTTTTTGTATTTGAGGTTAGGGTTTCTCGATCGGATGGACCGGGTCAAGTTAGGAAAAATTGGGTTGAGGAGTGTGGGTTTGCATGTTAAGAGTTAAGGGATTGTCGTGGGCCGGGTCGGTTTGAAGTGAAGAAGGACTGGGTCGGGAAGAATTTGGGAATAGAAGTAAGGTTATGAGCTCGAGTTTTGGGGATGTTAGCATTATGATCATTTTGATCACCCTACTTATTATCATGCAGTAGTATTACTTCTTGTCCCTATAAATGTTAGTAATAGTTTAAATATTTATCAAATTGATTAGTGCCTACTTTTAAGGAGTATCAATTATTAGCAGTTACATTCTAAAATATTAGTTTTATAAATAATTTAATTAGCAAGCATTTTTATGAATATAAATATTTTCCTTGCTAAGTATAGTTAAGGTATTTTTACTAGTGACTATTTTAAAGCTATATTTTATATTTTCTAAAATATTGTTAGCTAGGATTATATTAAGGTTAATGACGAGCAAGATTATGGGTAGGAAATAATTTAACTAGTTATTGTCTTGAGTAGAATCCTATCCAACTTGTACCTAAAAACTAGGTGGACATTCAGATTTATGCTTTACTACTCTCAAGCAAGGCAAGTATACTGACTTGAACTCTTTACTTTTGTTTTCCTGTCATACTTCATGTTCTCATATTGGACACGAGATTCATACGATTATATTGTGCATTGTTCATCGTATTGTGAGTCATTATTTCTTGCGGGAATTGGAAGAAATATTGACTAGTATGTGACCACACCCAACCTAGGTATTTTGAATTGCTTAATCGTACACTTCACGTACGATTAAGCCGAACCTTGTAGTATTGTGGTATTATGAATTATGAATTGTGGATTGTGGTCCCTAGCCGGTCACATATTAGTTTAATATTTCAAATTTCATACTTGCATTGATTGTCGTATTCATTGTCTTGTTCATATTGATTGTCGTGTTCATTATTCTGTTTTTGTACTTCAGTTTCATATTCCAGTCTTGTATATTATGTCATATTGTAGTCCATATTGTATCCTGTATTTCAGATTACATTGCCGACTATTTTATGTCGGGGTTATACTTTGCCCTTTTTCTGATAGGATACATTGCAGGTGCTTGAGCCCATATGGAGCATGGTGACATCATTGGAGTTTCAGGATATTATTTATTGTTTAGAGATTGTATATGGATATTTTATTTTATATTTCTTCGTTGTATATTTTATTTTTATTGGATTTGTCTCCAGATGATATTGTATAAATTGATTTGGTGGATTATTGTGATCTTTCTGGGAACATTTTTAGAAGCTGTGATGATTATATTATGTTGTGCCTTGGAGTTTTCCTTAGTATTGATACAGCTTACTTCGTCGTGTCCATCGATGAATGCTGGGCCTGTCCGACACGTACCCAATTATTAGGGAGCGAGTCGTGACAGCGGTGAGTAGTAGTGTAGATATGTGATCATACCCTTTTCGTGCATGATATTGTTCCTCATGAGCGTTAATCATACACGCACATATGATTAACTAGGCCATAAATTCCCGTGCAAGTTTCTAAGCCGATCACATGTTGAAACTAGTGTTCACTCACTTAGATAAGTTAATTCCAGATTATTGTACATGATATTTCCTGCTCTAGTAGCGACTCAGTTAGACCAGATTTTAGTACCATATTTGTCTCCGACTTTTGACTCTTGTCATGTTATTATTTGAGACTTGTTATTTGAGATATTAGACTCTTAGACTCTCCTTGGA
The DNA here is from genome assembly GCA_029216955.1 of Iris pallida. Lineage (NCBI taxonomy): Eukaryota > Viridiplantae > Streptophyta > Magnoliopsida > Asparagales > Iridaceae > Iris > Iris pallida. Next base: position 1,573,347 of record JANAVB010018994.1, on the reverse strand, counting down.
CTTGTATTATGTTTATGTTAGATTCTCCTGGATATTTCATATCATGTCTTTATATCTTTATCTTGTCATATCTTCCTTATAGTCATTGTGATTGAGTAATCATTATTCGTCCTCCTTTTGGAGTTGAGATATCTTGATAGGTTATGATATACAATATTACTTAGTATAGTTGACCTAGACAACGTTCTATCGTCGATGTTGCGGCGTAGGCTGGACATTGTCTCGCACTTGTGCCCTTACATTTGGTGCAGGTCGTGACATGTCTCCACATGTATCTTATGACTATGTTATCATTTGACACTATTGATTTGTTTATTGGAACATTTTTGTCCTTTTTCTGTATGGATGACATATTATAACTCTATATTTTCTTACTGGTGTTGAGTGTTCCATCGATGGGGTCGACGAACCCAGGAATTTAATGGAGGGTTGCTCCGAGTCTACTATTTATAAGCTTGATTTAACATGTATGTAGTTTCTGAATGGAAAACAAACGGATATGATTCTATTTTTTTATTTTCTTTGAAAGTTTAGCGACATTAAGCGACGACTAGCGACGTCTTGTAACGTCGCTAATCGTGTATTAGAACATCGCTATCCTGTGCCGGTGACGTCGCAAACTGTTGCCAAACGTTGTTAAACTGCTGATATGACAAATTTGCCTTGTCAGCATCCTCCAAGCTATACGTCGCTAACTACGTCACTATGTACTAAATAATCGGCGATGTTTAGCCACAAATAGTGACATTACGGATTAGCAACCCATCGTCGCTAAACGTCGCTATCATCAAGAATATTAGCGACGTGCTTTCGTCGCTAGGAGACGTCGCTATAGCGACCATCAACGACATTTTATGTGCTAGCAAATATGGAATATGTGGCATCACATTTTTGTTACTAAAATGTCGCTAATCACGATTCGCGACGTTTTTCTACATTTTAGCGACTTTTTTGCGTCGCTATAGTGTCTTATTTCGATAGTGAGGCATATTTCCAAAGAAAATATTATCTAATTATAATATACTAAATAATATTAGTATGTTGAAAGAATGTTAAAAAAAATATTTATGCATAAATAATTTATTTTATTACCTAATGATAATATATAAATAATTTAAATTTATGCATATTACCAAAAATATATTATAAAATAATACCAAAGTGACCTCCACTTAATTAGAAGTAGAAAAATATTAAAAAAAGAAACTACCTCTCTATCTGCGTTTTAAACACATATGTCGAACGTTTAAATTAAATATGCAGCTATTGCTGGCCGGCATGAACTGCAACCACTATTTTTTGGGGATTTTATGTCGGCAATTCAATTCCTTCCGAAACATCTGAAGTGGCTCAACACATGATCCAATGCAAAAACTGCACAAAGACAACCACTTTCACTCTAGTTTTATGTAACCAAATAGTCCTCTACTCAAATTGAGTTACAATATTTGCATACATTATATTTTGTATGTGGAAGTAGAAAAATTCACATATATGTTTGAAAACGTTAAATATGAAGGAGGTAGAAAAGTAAAAAAAAATCATGATAAAAAAAAATTATTTATATAACTAAATTGGTGATAATTTATTAATAGTAATTATTTAACTTTTTTAATTATTTAAGTATTAATAATTAATATCATCCCAAAATTATTAAGTTTGTTTAATGTATTAAATTATATTACTAGTGCATTATTGTTACTTATTTTAATTATTTAATATTAGCTAAAAATATACTAATTATTTTTGAACTAATTTAAATAAAGTATTAATTATTTAATTATTTTATTTAAATGTGTGTTCGTGTCGATCAAAGGTTTGGATAGCTTATCCACCACCCAGCAAACTCAAGCATCAAAGTCGTAGTGTGCTAGTGCTTTCGAGGACGTATAATCTACGGATTAAACTAAGCGCAAGGTTCTAAAAAAAGAAAGAACAAGCAACTAAAAAGTTGTTTCTATAAGTGATGCTAATTTTTTTTCTTATCACGTTAGCGCATCAGTTTTGAAGCTTACATGTATATATTGGGTTTATTCCAGACACCTTGTTCATCTTACAGCTCATGTTTCATGTGAAAATATCATATGTCACAACAATTAGATTTCTTATTTTCTAAGACGTACAAATAATTCTTCCATATACCATTGGAGAACCTTTTCTTTTTCCCCTTTGCTCTCTCTCTCTGTGTCTGCAACAAGATGTCAAAGCGTAGGGATGGATGGATCATAGAAATGTACTTTCGTATCTATTTCTGTTAGGACTTTGTTCCACTTTGATATGGACTTCTACCGATAATTGCGTGGTAGAGATCTTACAATAGCATCGTTAAATTTATAGGTATTCAATGGACATTATCAACCTACGAAAAATTAATGGATGAAATCAACTAGATATGCTGAAATTTAGCTCAATACGATGTAGATGTTCCTCCATTTCACCTATAAATTGGTAAAGCTTCCACCATGAACAAACTATCCAAGTCATTGTCAGCAAATACTAATACAAACAAGAGAAATGGCTTTCAGATCATCCAACAAGGTCCTCCTGTTTGCAATGCTGATCATGCTTGTGATTTCCACCACACAAGCAAGTAAGCTTTTCTTTTTTTTCCTTTATCTCGTATAACCAATTTAATTACACCTAGAAGATATCATTGTTCGTTAGTCTTTTTTTTAAGTTAAAAGATGGGACACAAAAGTTTCCTGCCAAATTTTTTTCTAATATAAATCATAAGATAGAACATTCGGTACCAGTGGCAAATACGACAAGTACTAAGACAGCTCAACGTAAACTTATATACAAATAAAAAAGATGTGCAATAATAAATTTTAATGATATTCTAGACGAAGAAAAAACTATATTCTGACTCCATGATAAACCCATGTAAAATTTTGAAAGAACTGCTATACTGGTCATTTTGTATTAGATTGGTAACCGTCCCTCCCCTTCATATCCTTCTTAGATTTGGAGGCTTCGCCCGCCAAAAAGTGAAACAAATGGTCAAGATTCCCGATGAGAGCATCACGATCAACAAAAGTTCTATTAAAATTATGTTGTTTCTCTCCTCGTAAATGTAGCAAACTACAGCCATAATGGCTCAATCGTTTTGCATCTTCCTCTAAATTGGAAGACATATGTCTCTTAATATATACTTTCCAAGAATGGTAGAGCTATATGTCTCTTAATATCTATAGTTTCCTCCTCTCTATCACCCCTCTCTATATACCAATTTAGCCAAATGTCTATCTACCTAAATATATAACTATAAATTATGTTATTTCCCCCTCTCTATCACCCCTCTTATTTATATATTTATATAACCAGTTGAGCTATATATATATATATATATATATATATATATATATATATATATATATATATATATATATATACATATATATATATACATATATATATATATACATATATATATATATATATATATATATATATATATATATATATATCAACTGGTTACTCACTGAGGCCCCGGCCCGAGAGGGCTCAGGTCGAATCCTCTCCCCCGCCCCCCACCCCCCCCCCCCCTACCGTAGTGGTGCTTCCAACTTAGGAACTGTAGGTTGGCCACATAAGGATACCATATATATATATATATATATATATATATATATATATATATATATATATATATATATATATATATATTCCCTTATTTGAGCCATTCTTCCACTATGTTTTCTCAAACTCCACCCAAATTTTCATCCATCACTCTTAATAGAAGAGGAGTCCAATTGCTAAGAGATTCGTGTCCGTATCGTGTCCTTTTGGCTTTTCATTGTGAATCCATCTCCCAATAGATATACATGTCATTTTCCTCTCTAACTAGACTATAATTGTTCAATTTAACCCTTAGAAATTCACCCATGGACTAGAACTACTAATTGGAGGAAGAATTAGGCTCTAATGACTCTCAATGTGAAAGTTGTATTGAGTTTTATGCCAGTTTTGGGGAAATTCTGAGATTGGTGCACCAAGTGTTCATCATTTGGTTATTTAGATCTATTTATATTAGAATTGCTTGTGTGCGTCTAGATCTGTGTGTACAATTGGATACGAGTTGGGCGTATCATGATACGTAGGACACGAGATCATTTTGGGGGTTATTTCTTCCGATACTAGTGGTACACATGTCCAATTGCACATGACACTTGTCACTAGTTATATTAAGACTTGTTCATGTGGTTTGGTAGGATTCAGACAAGATTTGGTATGGGTATCTTAGGCATATCGTAGATTAGTGCGATATGGAGGGAGATGCACACCAAGTTTTTGTGTTTGTGCACGTGTTTGTGTCTTATTATGGATACACGTATATGTTCACCCATTAGATATGTGTGTTGTGTCTTGTGGGATATTTTGGAAATGTGTATATATATGTGTTTTGTGAATGTCATAGTATGTGTAGAGAAATGTACAGTGTGTATATATGTGTTTTGTGAATGTCATGGGTATTACATAGGCTTGTGAGTATGTTTAATAGTGGTATGTGCAGAACACATGTGGTGATGAATGTGTAATATTGAAGGATACACATATTTGTCTTGTGATTGTGTGTGATTGTGTGTGTGTGTGTGTGTGTGTGTGTGTGTGTGTGTGTGTGTGTGTGTGTGTGTGTGTGTGTGTGTGTGTGTGTTAATGTGATGGTTAGATGCATTGGCTAATAGATAGTTAGGTAAATAGACATTTGGCTAAATTGATAGATGTTTATATAGGTTGATAGTTAGATAGAGGGGTGATAGAGAGGGGGAAATAAAGAGCAACAGCAATAGGAACAACAGTAGGAAGCCCTCATGCACTATGCAACATGGGGATCAAAGATGATAAACAGCAACAGTAGCAGCAATTGTCACGACCCGCACCCAGTGTAAGGGCATGTGAAGTGGGTACGTCCAGCCTACACCGCAGTGTCGGCGGTAGGACGCTGTCCTAGGTCCAACATCTAACACAATCTAGAATATGCTCCGAATGGAGAGCAACTTAATAAGTAATCTCAATCGCAAACTAAGATAGAAAAATGATAAGATAATCTCAACAGAGAGTAACAAATATGAATAATAAGTCTCGGTGTAAACCACACCACAAACAATATCTCAATACAATCTCAAATGTCTCATAAAGCTAGATAATAAGATAAGTCTAGACTAAGCTAGTGGCAAGTACTCAACGACTACTGAACCATCCTGAGGGTCCAGGTCACCTGCGTCAACTAGGCTTGCTCCATAGAAAGTATCACAGCAATCCTCATCATCTGTAATATTTTCAACAGGTCCAGTCAGGACAGGAACGAATACATATCTCTCACACAGATCATAACATGAATGAAAATATGAAACAAGCTATAGAATAATATATATGAACAGCTGTAATGAAATGAGACTGTAAAAGAGAACATGATATATGGAAATATATGTACATGATATAATAAGAGAACTGAACTAACTACGTGATATAGACAATCTGGTTATGTAAACTGGCTTAGGTTGTACATAACTTAAATCTAGTTTAGAGTTGTACATGATAATGGTGTAGATGACATAACCAAATAAATACTCTCCCTTCCCCAATAAGTACACAAGGATCTGTCTAAGTTATGTTATTGCACATGAAAGGTAGTATCTCACATGGATAGCTAGTCCATATGAACACTGGGTTATACATGAAGGCTCACACGATCATGAGTGCACATAAATGTCACATGAGTATACATGAATAAATACTAATACAAATAGTAGACGATGCACATGATAAAGTACATGAGCACAATATACCCAATGTATCTGAGGGGATAACATCGCATGAAAAGATCCATATAGTACTAATCCGTGATAACATCGTGACAACAACAAATAAACTAGTCTATAACAAGTAAATATGACTAAAACGGTCAGAGAATGTACTCGCATGGCAATCCAAGCTGCTGATGAGAAAGTGTAACTGAACTGGATTTAAGTTAACCTTGCATAAATCGTCAACCTTGGTCAACTCTGGTCAAACTATTTAAAATAACCATAATACACAACAAGGTCTAAAATATCATAAGAAATGTCTACAATGCAATTCTACATGATTCTAGTTCCTTCTAGGTCAAAGTCAACCTTGGTCAACTCTGGTCAAACTGGTCAACTCTGGTCAAATATGGTCAACTATAAGTCAACTAGTCCGTTTACTAACTTTTAGGTCAAGCACAAGTTTTCAGGTCATTCTATGTTCGTTTGAGTCGATTTGGATCAAGTTTGACCCAAAGTTGACTTTTGTCAACTTGGTCAACTAGTCGGTCGACTCGGCCATTCTAGGCTCATTGGGTCAATCCTAAACTGAATCAATACTCCCTAGGTTACATACACACACACACACACACACACACACACACATATATATATATATATATATATATATATATATATATATATATAACTTATATATGTACATAGGCAAATACACATATACACATATGAGTAATGAAAAGTTGGTCACTTGAAGGGGGAAATTAAACTCGACTCTGAGATTACGTATCTCGATCATATAAGTAACTTATATGTATACATAGGCATATCCACATATACACATATGAGTAAAGAAAGTTGGTCACTTGAAGGGGGAAATAAAACTCGACTCTGAGATTACGTATCTCGACTAACTCACCATTGCAAATATTTATATACATATAGCTATATATATGAAATACACACGCACACACACACACACACACACACACACACACACACACACACACACACACACACACACACACACATATATATATATATAAAGAGGAAAAACCGAAATATATACATAATAGTAGATAAAGTAGGGTATAACCCAACGACCACCCCCCGTTAGTCCAGAATTTAATTAACCTATTATAAAGTCAGAAATTATCACTAAAATCTCAGGAAATCAAATTATGACAAACACCAATTCAATATATATATATATATATATATATATATATATATATATATATATATATATATATATATATATAAAATATATATATATATATATATATATATTCGAAACCCGAAAACTCAACTCGAGACCCAAATCGTAAAATACCCAACTAGAACCCGGTAAACTTGGCAAACACGAAGGTGTCTATGTGCATGACGTGCTCGGGTACTCACGGGGTCGAACCGTGTCCGTATCGTGTACACGGAGTGCGTATCGAAAAACCGGATACGCGAGTTGGAACGTGTACGTGCACATGTGTTTCGCCCGATTGGACGTCGCACACTATACGAGAAGCCTCGTGCTCGTGCATGTAGCTAGATAGAGTCCTAGGCTAGGTCTAGGATACATTAACACGGCACCACTCGTGTGTACGGGACACAGACAAGCGGATCCCGCACGGCCTGTGTGCACGCGCGCGTGCGTGCCCGTGGGCGCGTGTCGAGCCATGTGGCTCGCAACACAAGCCGCGACGTGACTCGGGATCGAGTCCGTGGGTAGTCCAGGTATAGGACTTCATGCTCGTGCTTCTGGAATGGGTCCTCGTCGCGTCGTGTTCGCGTATGAAGGCCGTGTCAGCGGCACTTTTCAGCCGCGTGCACAGTACGGGCTGAACCGTGCGCGTTGAATTTCTTGGCACACACTTCACGAAACATCGTGAAATTTTAGAAGCATGTGGACAGAGGTTTCCCCCAGGCGCCCATATAATTTTACACGAAACGGAGCCCTGTGCGTCGAGTTATGATGCACAGATAGCAGGGCATGCACGGGGCCGTGCACGGGCCTCGTGCACGCGTGTCCGTGTCCGATTCGGATACTGAAATCGTGTCGAATCAAGATCCGTCTTCATGAATGTTATTACAAATAATATTACCAAGGAATTCGTGAAAACAGAATCGAAAAATAACAATTTTCAGTTCTAAGTGGCATTTCGTCGAACACGTGTTCCATAGGACCGACATGTGTCCGATACGGCTATCAAACGAAATCACAGACCTACCAAACATCATGCACAGTTCTGTGGTACCTATGTGGATGCATCTACGATAAAAAAATGGAATTAACAATTTTTTTAAAGAGATTTACCTATTGAGTGTCAAAACTCAATGAAACAAGCCTCCAAAACACATCGATGCCGCTTTCCTCCGGTCAAACGCCTCCGATCCCTCGCTAGCAAGTCTCCATCAGGTTCCTCTCCTCCAAACGGTCACAATGCACTTCATTTGGAACGATTTGGTTGAGAAACGAGAGAACGGGGCCTTTGGAAGATAAGGGAAAAACTAGGATTTTGGATTTGTGAAGGAGATTAGGTTTTCTACACAATGAGAAGGGGGGATGTTGTGTTTGGCCGGCCAAGCATGGGGGTATTAGGGTTAGGGTTTAGTCATGGTCCAAACACTAGTCAAGTTGCTAAAAGGCCCATTGACAAAAAGCTTTAAAGGCTTAATAATAATAGCTAAAAATGAATAAAATAATTCTTAAAAATAGATAATAATTCTAAAATAAATCTAAAAAGCCAATAACAAATCTAATTACATTATTAGGCTTCTAATCAAGGTTGACTAAGGTTATACCATCTTGGTCCTACCAAAACACCAATCCAAACCACACAACACTCAATTTAATTAATATTTTAAATAAATTTAAACTAATGCACAATGACTGAAATACCCCTAATTAGAAGAAGTGAGTGTGACAAATATACCCTCCTTAAAATAATTTCGTCCTCGAAATTAAAGTGATCGTACTCCTTCTAGGTTAAACCCCCAACAATCATACTCTTAAGAAAACTTATCTAAATCATGCCGTTGGAAAGATGTCATACAAGGTTATGGCAGGTAATATCAGTCTGGGCCTCATCATCTAGCCATTATAGTCATACTATATCAAAAGTAGTCATAAGATATCAAAACATACAAATAATATGGTAGGGTACAGTGATCATCAAGACAGGATAAGGTATAGGTCAAGAACTCACCTCTACTAGGTCTGGTAGCTGGAACTCTCTCCTCGAGTTAGGCCTCGACTAGAGGCAGGTGCAGTAGGACAGTCACGTATCTTATGTGCAGCTGACCCACAAAATAAGCACAACTTCTGTCTCCTCCTACAGCAATCCCAAATGTGACCAGGCTTCCTACAGTAAGCACAGGTAGGCACTTGCTCAACTGGCCTCTGCTGGACAGGAATCTAATCTAGATAGGCTGGTCTAGGCTGGAAGCCGGGGTACTCCTGACGCTCTAGGTATACATTGCTCCTCTCTCTCTTGGGAATAGGCTCTCCTCTTAAATGCATAAAGTCCTACAATAGTTGGATACTGAGACTCTGCTCTCTCATAAGCTTAGCCTGAAGTCTATGTACCTCCCACACATCCTGAAGAAGTCTGTAAATCTGAGCCCCATCAGGAATGGCGTGGGATACCACTCCAGGAAGCAAATGGAGGCCCTCAGTCTCCGGCTGAACTGCAGCCATCACCTAATGGATAGTAGATGGAAGAAAACTCTCCGATGAGGCTACTAACACCTCATGAGCAATGGAAGGAGAAGTACATTCTCAGTCTCATCCGGAACTATAGCTGTGTACTGGGGACAGACTCTGGTCATGGGTTCCATACTGGAAAAGATAGGAAAAACAATAAATCATCGGACTGTAAGGCAGTCTATCATCCTATATGAAAACTGGTAATTAACAAAAAACAACTAGAAATTAACTATAAAGCATTACTATTCTAAAGACGATCAAAATTGAATATTTAAAGCAAGACTGTCAATAGCATTAAAATCCAATCATGATATATGTAAAAGAAAATTTAGTCTCGACATGATCAAAGTTGATCAATCTCTGGATAAATCAAGATTTGGGCAAGATGGGGAACAAGGTCATCGATGTCTGAGCACGAGCATCTAAGGAAGGAGATCTAGGTCAAAATTAAATTTAATTCAATTGAGTACGACCCAGGATATTAATATGATAAGAAAAGATGACCAAAGTCGATTGGTCGTGATCAAGGGAGTTAGGATTCAATGATATTGAAAACTTTTAAAGGATAATTCAAAGATATGGAATAAGTCAATTTCCTCCTTTTGATAGGGAAAATAAAAGACAAGGTTTCATATGGAAGTCAAGTTATTCATCTCTCTCTGATACCATCAAGCTTATCTAATCATCATTTGCCAATCATATCTTTATCTCATAAGTCCAAATATGAAAATCAACCTTCATATGACTACCACCAAGAATTTATACCCTTTTGTTATGAAGATTGGACCTTGTCATGATCATCATAGGCTCAATTCCTAAATTCCAAAACATAACACATGAAGCATACACTTTTATTTATTAGCACTAAATATTAACCACTTAATCATCTTTAAATCCAAATTTTTCCACCTTGTTTTAAATTAGATCCGAAACCTCTAAATCAAGTTTTATGAAATCCTTGAACTTGTTCAAATTACTCTCCTCGTGTTATTCAATCTAAAACCACTAGGCCTTACAAAACTTATTCTCTATTATAAAATCAACCTTCATATTTCCTTCAACGTACACCTTCAAATATTATTATTCTTAAATTTAAAATTTCATAAAATCTCTAGATTTCTATAACTCAAAATTCTTGGGTTCTTTCTGTTCTTAACCATTTTTTTACAATATCTTATTCAATATCGCATTGTCATCGAATACAGTTAAAATCTCTTCTCCATTACTAAATCCCTAAATTTAACATCATAGCCTTAAAGTGAAATGTCTCAAGAATCAATAACCAAAATTTATCCAAGTCCTCAAACTATGTCGACCTCGAATATCCTCGTCAGTTAGGAAATACATCTATGAATTATTTATTTAGAAAATATTTCTCTATGTGTGATCATTCCTAAATTGATGATATAAATCTCTTGATTTCATTCTCACTTTTTACCACATCTCTATCTTAAAATTCTATATCAAAGACCAACATTTAGATCCCTACCAAGATTACCATATCTTAACAAATTACGTCCTTTCTGAGATAGATGATTTACGTTACTTTCTCGACCCTTGTAAGGTAAAAAAAGTATAGAGATTCAAAGGTTTTAAAGTATAGATGATAGAATTAGATACGAGATAAGTGATTGATGTAATTGGGACAGAGTTAACTAAGATAAGGGAAAATGGTAATACAAGAAATAATGGCAAAAAGAAATAATGATAAAATCTGTTCTTGCTCATCTGTTCAAAAGAAATGAACCAATTTTAAGATATAATCTGATAACCGTACACGTCTTCCTGAAATCATGTTGCTAGAATTTTGCCACGCCAGTAAGCATAGCTGCAATAAATAAAAGAATCCGTAACTAAGGTATATCCCCTATAATCATGTTAGTTAGAATTCTTACCACGCCAACCGGTATGGCTGCAAGAAAATCTAGATTCCATAACTAGAATAAGTATATCTAAATCAGGCTCTACGTCCTTATCATGCTAGCCAGTATGGCTGCGATAAATTCTAACTCCATAAATAAAATAGACATTTACCTTTCTCACTGTCCTTATCAAGTATATTATCAGGTTATACCTTAAATTCCAAAAAATAAAATAAAGATAAATTTATATATATTTAAATACAAACTCAAAGGTAACAACTAATCATCAAGATTCAAAATTCAACAATGAATCCATCAAAATCATATTCAATAACAAGGAGTAATGGGTGAATCAAATGAGTAACGGGTGAATCAAATCAAGGGAAAAGATTTCAAATTGAAGTTAAAATAAGATTCTCAAGGGTCGTCCTAGGAATCTCTCAAGAAATTCTAGCAGTGATTGAGTATCCTCTCATTTTAACAATTTACTTCCTATATTCTATAGCAGGCTCGTATTAGTACAACTAAGTTGTCGTACTACCACGACATCGCACTAATGCGAATCTGGACCTGCATGGGCCACCACAGCAATGTTGTTGCTGTGGTGTGCAGTAGACATATTAGGGGAAGAACTTATGCACTAGAGAGGGGTTTAAACTGTGTGCAGTTGCATACACTACAGTAATAGCACTAGCAGCAATATGGGCTTCTAGGCCACTTAAAGAAGAGTGTAGGTAGCAGCTGCTTACCTAGAATAGACAGAGGCAGCTACTTCAATGGCAAGGTGAGAAGTAGGGGGATAACAGATGCACTTACTGCTGTGGTCTGCAACAGTTTGCACACCCTACTTTAACAATAGTAATGTGTATGTGTGTGTGTGTGTGCGTGTGTTGCAATCCTATTGTATAGGTATAGACAGGGTATTAGGAATTGGTTTAGGATAGGTAAATGTTTAGGATGGTAATCAAATAGGTGTGGGTAATCCTAGATAATAGGAAATTTATATATGTATTGACATGTATATAGGAATAAGTGTAGGGCAATGAGTATGTGGGTATCTCAATATAGCTAAACCATAGGATATGTTGGATATTGGTATAGGAATAGGTAATGTCTAGATGTGGGTATTCTTATATATGTATATAGTTAAAGTTTAGGATGATATGTGATTTGGTATTGGATATGATTAAGGTAATTGATTTACCTTTATGTAAGGTATAGGCAATACATAGGTAATTGGATAAATAGGTTAAAGTATTGCATTGTAGAGTATATGTATGTACAATATAGATAATTACATAGGGTATTGACCTAGTTATGACCTAGTTTGACCAAGTTTAGCAAGTTTATGATTCCAAAACACCAATTGACATTGTTATTCCATATTTAGTTCTTCGAGGCACTATTTCGGATACCGTTAATACTTGTCACGACCCACACACAGTATAGGGGTAGCAGTGCGTAACAGCGCCCAGCCTACGCCAAAGAATCGGTGGTAGAACATTGTTCTAGGTTGCTAACTAAGAAACTCACACAATTATATAATGTACCTTTTACATATCTCAACTCCGAATGGAGGACAAGTATAAATATATGGTAATACTCAATCACAGTCTAAAGCACGATAAGATATCAAAGAAGTCTAAATAACCATAAAGACTAACATTATCAACAACTACTAAATAATATCCAAATCAAATCTCAAATATAATATCAAAATCACTATTTATTACAAGTCAAAATGTTCTAACAGAGAATCTAAAACAAGCCAACTAAACTAGGTCTCTCGGTCACTCCTAATAATCTGGACCCAAGGTAGCCATCCCTTCCCCGAATCCATAGTGGGTAGGACACGAATTCTCTGAGCAATCATCTAAAAAATATAGCTAGTCAGGATGGAACGAGCATATCTCCTCTAGCAGTTCCAAATAAGTGACAAAGACTATAAAGTAGTTATAGCAAGTAATAATTGATGAATATGGAAAGACTAAGACATGAATTGAAATAGAACAACAGTTAGAACAAGGAAATTAAATATAGCAAAATAGGAAAGCATAGTAATGAAGACTACAAAATAGAGATAGCTGAACTAGAACAATGTGATGTGAATCCAATCAGTATAACATGAGATAATGTGAATCTAGTACAAGACATAGATCCAGTGTGTTTTGAAATACCGAGTTTGACCTGTAGAAGGCTAGCGGGTAAATACGACACATTATAAACTTGATAAGCGTGCGAAGGCTATCAGTCTTGTAGGGGTGATTCTAGTAACGATTAGACTAGTAGTGAATACGGCACGTTGTACGCTTGGCCTAGCAACGATGGCTATCTTTTTTGTAGGGGTGGTTCTTGTTAAATACAGAACGTCGCACGCTTGGCCTACCGGCGATGACTATCTTTCTTGTAGGATGGTTTTTTTTGATTGAGAGAGTTAACATATTTACACGAGTATTTCCCCATCCCGATAAGTACAAGTGAATCCATATCCCGACACATAAATAGAGTACAAGTCTAACCAGAAGTAAATGGTATTTGTAGGTATTTCGAGTAGGTGATTCCTATGAGTGGTTCTGGTAGTAGGGGCTAGACGAGTTAAATACATGTGTCACAAATGAATGAATCCAGAATACCAATCTGTGTTGTGACAGATAATCAAATAGAACTATCTAGAAGCTGAATCATAATAATCATCAAGTAATGAAACCTATCAGGGAATTTACTCGCTTGTCGTCCAGAGCAATAAACGTGAATCGTGGCTCAAAGTGGAGTCACAAGAACCCATATATGGGCTATCAGAGTTAATCGGTGTTAAAAGAGTTAAACATGAATATTCATGGTGAACATGGTTTCTAGGTCAATTCTAGGTCACACTGGTCAATCTAGTCAACCTCTAGGCATACTAGTCTATTTTAGACAATATCTAGTTAAGGCTAGTTAATAGCTAATACTAGTTTATACTCTAGGTAATGTATCTTACACTTATATTAATATCTATAGTATCTTAGCTATAATATTACTCTATTACGACGAAACCAAGATATCCTAAATTCTAACATATTTTAGTCTATACCCAATTCTAAATGATAATACCTTACCTTAGCCTTAACTACTTAGATAGGTATCAAGTCACCTTACCTAGATTAGGAAATTACATATCCTATTAGAATTTTCTAACCATATTATTTCCCCCTTCAAACCAACCAAAATGGCCACATGTTCTATAGTCAACATGGCCTATAAGCCTTCTGCTAAGCCCTATCCTGCCTCATACAGGAGGATCCCTTGCTGTAGGGCATGGCTGCACCAAGGGCAGGCAGTTGCCTGTTGTAGCAGTACAGAAATTGCAATGCCACCCAACCTATTGCATGTCAAGGCAAATGCCTTTTGTCGTAAAAGCTTGGACAGTGGCCAAATGGCCTACACATGTCTATAACAAGAACCCATACTCCCGAAATGGGCTAAGGCTATAGGCCTACTAAAGTGTTCTGCTGCCACTCTCACTCAGCTCTCTCCTAATGAGACATCCCTCTATATTACCTAGATTATAACGGGTTAGCATAAGCCTTCAACAAAACCATCATAAAACTTCTCAAGAAGTTCGTGTCTTCAAACAAGTGCGATTGGAACGAGAAGCTCGGTGAATGTCTATGGTCCTACCGTACAACGGTCCGGACTCCAACAGACAGTACGCCATTCTCTCTGGTTTATGGGAGCGAAGCAGTTCTTCCCCTAGAAATCCAGATTCCTTCCCTTCGGGTAGCCCTAGCCAGCAAGCTGACTACTGAAGAAAACTACCGTCTGCGACTCTAAGAGCTCGAAGCGCTAGACGAAAAATGCTTATTAGCTCAACAATGTATTGATCTATACCAAGCACGCCTTTCGAGAGCTTTCAACAAAAAGGTGAAGGAAAGGATCTTCCAAGTCGGTGATCTGTTCCTAGCAGTGAGAAGACCGATGGTCATGATATAGAAAACAAAAAGGAAATTCTAGCCTAAATGGAAAGGTCCTTTCGTCATAGAATCGATGTATTCTAACGGTGCGTACCGGCTGACCAAGCCTGATGGTGACTTGCTCATGATGCCTATCAATGGCAAGTTCCTGAAGAAATACTATGTGTAACCTCTTTTACATAATGTTCACATATGTTCAGTCATGTAATTGTACAGTACGATGTTTATATGATTCAAAAAAAACTATCTAACTATTATCCGTATTTCAAGAGTCTTGAATATGCCCTAGATAATAGGTTCTCTAAATATTTCTCCAGTGGAATCATTTCCGCTTTTGACTCCGTCCAAAATCGGTTTGACGAAAACAAATCACGTCCCTATTACCTCTAAATTGTTTTTCGATAATTATTTCTCTAGCAGAATGATTAAATGTTTTGCCACGTCCACAAAACCTCTGAGTAAAGCATTCATCAAAGATAGTCATGTCCACACTACCTCTGAACTGTCTACTCCCATCTAATGTTATATATCTTTCCACGTCCATATTACCTCTGGTCAGATAAAGAACATCCTCTGCTATTACGTCCATATTACCACTACTAGCAGTTCCGTTCAACTTATTATCTATATTCGAATCATTCGAATATAAAACGGATAATAGATCCACATAAAAATTCTCCAGCAGAATACCCACCAGAAATGTCCTTGCTACGTTCACATTACCTCTAGCATCGACATTTTACAAACCACATTCACTTCTGAAAAGATTCTTTATTCTGTACTTAAACGTCTATCAAGAGACGGAAAAAAAGGTACAAGAACCGTGACGGCAAAAAAAAGAGTTACAAAAATCTACGGGATACACAGGCGATTGATGTTGTCCCTCAGAGCTGCAATCTCAGCTTCAGATTTCACAACAGCTCGATGCCGTGCCTCTTCTTGACGATCGGCTTCATCCTCATAGAAGATCAGACTCTGATGCTCCCCCTCCAACCTTGCCAGCTGCCATTCTAAACGGGCAGAAGCGGTGGCAGTCGTGGCAGCCTGGGACAGATAATCTTCTTGTACAGATGACGCCGCCCTCAAGTCAACTTCCTGGGCCATCTCTTCATCTTCGGTGGAGGTCGTCGTAGAAGAAGCTTGGAAAGTCTCTTCCGCCTCAGGAAGGGATACCTCACAAGAAGCCAAACTTGACAAGAAAATCTATTCCACCAAAAACCACTCCTGATTATCATGTATCACGTTCATATTACCTCTGATACCGATAGTCTTCGGACTCGACACCTATACCCAATCCGGGATAAAAGACATGGTGTCAAGGTCACAAAATCTATCACGACCATTTTACCGCAGTCAGGTTTTGTTTCCAATCTATTTGCTTGTATTTCCAGATGCATAAAAGGGCAATAGGTCCACATCAAAAATTCCCCAACGGAATACCACTTACACAAATGTGGTATTTGGCTCTCTAAAAACAAGCACTACAGATATCACAAGCAAAGAGTGGAGCGAATGGATTCTGTTTACTCAAAATCAGTTACATTCACAGGACTGCATCTCATGAGCAAAACAAAAGGTTCTTCATCTTTTCATCTGAGCAAGAAGTAGAGGATTACATTTGATGTCCAAAAAGAGATAAAATACAAAGCCAATACCAAGACAAAAGACGGACATTAATGGAACTCGCAGTTCCTAGCTGTGTCGAGGCATATACCATTCCCTCAACCATTTCGCATATGAAGGATCTGTTTGATTAAAGTCCTCGGCTGGGGCAGGTGGTTCAGAACTCTCAGTGCTACTACCCTCAGAATTGGGCTCCTTCTTTATAACAGCTTCAATCTTGGGACTGATTCCTTCCCCGATGAGCGCCAACTCTTCTTTTACCTCAATTTTTGGTATCAATTCCTCCTTAACGAACGGTGACTCTTGTTTGATGAAAGAACACAGCATCTCCTCCTTCACAAAGGTCTCAACCTTCGGTATGGATGCTGCTAAAAGCAAGGGGCAGAAAGATAGTCAGATTCAGAAGACCGCAGGAAAAACTATGTTCTAAAGGGCTTGTATGCGCCAAAAAAGGCTATGCGCCCAAATGGATATGCGCCCAGAACAAGACATGCGGGCACATAGCACAAGGACAGTACATGGGTGCATAACATGCCACAGCCTAAAAGACGCATAATATGGCAACACGTGGGCACATAGCACACCACAGTGTTGGTGCATGACTTCTGTGGGTGCATAGTAATGCTCATAGAAGTATGTTGCCTTAAGACGCAAGCGTCCAGGCAGAAGAGAAGTCCAAGCGTCGCAAATTAATGTTCGAGACTTTGTTTTTTGAAGCATGCCCTCACCTAAAATCGGGTCCTGGACTGCCTAGGACTCTGCCGCAAGAGGAGAGCCACTCGACACAGCACCCTTGCCCTTCGCGGATCTCTTGGCGACCTTGGAAAACATGGTTCTCAAATAAAGAAGACGAAGAGTTTTTTGAAAAATTCAAAGAGAAAGGAATAATGAACTTTCTCTCTCCTTCAGGGTCTATTTATAGGCATGGGCCACTTCCTATGCGCCCACCTGTTGTATGCGCCCATTATGTTATATGCGCCCACTACAGCCTATGCGCCCACGTGATGGATCAGCTTCCTGCATACTATACGACTGTCCCTTGCTGACGTGGATAACGTATGAAGGATTGACCACTTCAAATTTTGTTCTAACGAATCTGTCAGTTCGGATTTTGAGGCAAATCTCAACAGTCGTATCTCCTTGATAGACTGGCCAAACAGTATGCACCCAAGGGAAGAACTATGCTATGCGTCCATTGCCTCGCGAGAAGATGATCCATGCTTCTTTCAAAGTATTTCGAACTTGTTCAAGTATCTAAAACTTTGAAGGGGGTCTTGTAGAAGCATGAAAAAATTTTAGCAAATGAAGCCCCATGTGCCTAAGTCAGTGTAGCTCCATGTGCCCAAGTCAGTGTAGCTCCATGCATCCAGTCAGTGTAGCTCCATGCGCCCAAGTCAGTGTAGCTCCATGTACCCAGTCAGTGTAGCTCCATGCACCCACTCAAGTGTAGCTTCATGCGCCCAAGACTAGCTCTGCCGAAAGGAGGGTGTATAGCCTGAGACATGGCTATTCGCCCAACCCTGACTCAGTCAAAGCCATGATCAAAACGTGCACCAAAGCGCACGACCATGTCAGTCTCTACGAGCAGTCGTGCACCGAAGCATGCGGCCACGTCAACACCATGACCAACCCACGATCTCGCAGCCTGTATGCGCCTACATCCGATGCACCCAAAGAAGGACTATTCGCCCACATAAGAACTAGCGTGTTTCCTCATGTGGGCGCATAACATCATACCAGCTCAAGAACAACTATAAAAGGGGGGCCTCATCCCTCTTCAAAAGACAGAACGGAGAGCATTTTTAAGAGCCAAATTGCTGCACTTCTTGCCAATGAGCCGAGAGTTAGTAATTTTTTTAGGTTTTCTCCCACTTTTGTAATCGGAGTATCTACGGAGTAAAGGAGCAACTGCTGCTCGATCTCCATCGTCCCATTCTCCAGAATTCTTTTTTTGTACTCGAAGATCCTCAGTGCAGGACCTCTCAGGCATACTCGATTTGTGGTGCCTTGCGCCAATAAAAGAAAAGACAACATTTTCTTCTTCTTTTTTTGTGTGTGTCTACAGTATCTTGTTACGTCCCTCTGAGGACCTGGTGATCTCTCCATGTGTGTGCTTTCATGTCTATTCGGAGGTGCTCTTCGAGGATGATTGCTCTTGGTTCGCCCTTGCTTCGCTCGACAATTCCTTTCATCATTATGTATTCCATCTTATTAAATTGGTTTGTAGTGGATTTATCTCCGCCCAATGTCTTGTATAAAATAATAATTCATGAGTTGATTTATATTATTATTCTTTTGATTTTGTGGATAAGATTTAGTTACCATGGTTTACTATATTTTATAGCTTATGTATACATACGATGATTCCACATATTGGAGTATACTCATATGTATCTAGCTGGCATGTCTACGTACTTAATCCTAAGTATTTTTGGACTGGGGCATTACTACCGTGGCCTCCTTGTCACATCTTTTGCTCGCTTTTTTGGAAGTGGAGGCTGCTTTTCTACCCTCCTTAGAGGTTCTGTTAGTCTCCTCGGACGGGATCATGAGGGCCTCACCTTCAATCACTTTTCCACCCTCATTGTTAGCTCAATCAATCTCCTCGATCGGGTGCATATATACCTCTCCGTCAATCACAGCCAGTGCTCGGAAGTAGCAATTCTTGCTAGTGATGCCTTCATTGATGGCCTGTTGCAACCTGGCTATCATAGCTTCTCCAAGGTTGGCCAGGGCGTCCACCCAGAAACCGTCCTTAGTGTATTTGTGTGTATATGTGTGTGTGTGTGTGTGTGTGTGTGTGTGTGTGTGTGTTGTAATCCTATTGTATAGGTATAGACAGGGTATTGGGAATTGGTTTGGGATAGGTAAATGTTTAGGATGGTGATCAAATAGGTTTGGGTAATCCTAGGTAATAAGAAATTAATATAGGCATTAACATGTGTACAGGAATAAGTGTAGGGTAATGAGTATGTGGGTATCTCAATATAGCTAAACCATAGGATATGTTGGATATTGTTATAGGAATAGGTGATGTCTAGATATGGGTATTCTTATGTATGTACATAGGTAAAGTTTAGGATGATATGTTAGGGTATTGGATATGATTAAGGTAACTGGTTTACCTTTGTGTAAGGTATAGGCAATACATAGGCAATTGGGTAAATAGGTTAAGGTATTGCATTGTAGAGTATATGTATGTACAATATAGATAATTACATAAGGTATTGACCTAGGTATGACCTAGGTATGACCTAGTTTGACCAAGTTTAGCAAGGTATTGACCTACTTGACCTAGTTTGACTTAGAAATGACTTAGAGACCTAATATTTGAGCTATTATAGCATGCTTATGATTCCAAAACATCAATTGACATTGATATTCCATATTTAGGTCTTCGAGGCGCTATTTTGGATACCGTTGATACTTAACACCGAATCTCAGGCGAATACGTTCTCTAATAATTTCTTATTTATCATATCATCTACATTTTCTGTATTTAGTGTAGATATCCTTGACCTCTTGACACATTGGTACACAAATGTGTATTCTCGGATTCCATCATGAGATATTATTCCTTGTGTGTTTTTGTATACCCAATTCAAGTCATGTTGTTGTTCTTGTGCATTGTGTAATATTTATTTTCATATACAAGACTTGGATAATAAAACTATTTTAAAGAAAACTTATTTATTTTCCTTTAAAGGAGATTAGGCCTTCTGTTGTATTTTCCTTTAATCAGATTATTAATTAGTGGTTATTAGGAGAATAACAGAATTAGTTAGTTTTTTATAATTCTGTTACAAAGTTATACTAATGCACCCAGATCTATTATTATTTACTATTGTGCCACTGTTCTTGCTTAGAGAATACTCAGTATTTTATTATTATAAATACTGACATATTGTCAGTGCACAGTTCTCAATATACAGTGTACTGTCCACATCATTGACAAACATCAATGTCTATCCCATCACCACTGTCCTGCTGTCCGGCGAGCCCTACCGTGGAGTTCGCCGGAGATCGCCATGTCCGTCGCTAGCCACTACAAGACCATATTTGGGCTGTTCTCTTCGGAGCTCGTCGACAGCACATCAGAGCCGTCAACCGCCGATCTGATCACCGAAGCTAGTCCTCTCCCTGCCGTCGTCGATGACGAAGTGCACCGCCTTGTCCAGATCAGACACCGACGTTCATCTCGACACGTTCAGCCTCGACGAGCCTCAACTCACCGATAGTCACCAGAGTTCAGATCTCGACCTCGCCAACATCTCCTTCAAAATGGGGCCAGACGTTGAAGCTCATGCAGCAGCTTTGAAACTCGTATCGGTGCCTCGTAGGTCACGACGACCTCGGGGTTCGAGCTGCCCCTTCGAGCACTTTGCGGCCAGCTCGAGTCCTACGCTGCCCCTTCGGATTTTGCGTCTTCACCTCACCGGAGAGCCAGGAGCTACTACATGTCGGAGATCGAACCAGTCCATCTCCGTCGAGCTTCATGTAGCCTATCGTCTTCTCCTCGAACCCTTTCATTTAGGATTCTTCTTTTTTCTCTTAGGGTTTAGTTCTGGAAGCATGGAGAGGGAATAATTAGGGGTTGTTCAGATGGAATAAGGGATTGTAATTAGTGCTAGGGTTTTTGTTCTAAAGATTTAGGGAAGAATAGATCTAGGATTTGGGATTCGGTTGAGCCTGTGCAATTGAGGAAGAAAGAATGTAGGATTACGGTTTTAACAAGTGGTTACGAAAAAGAAGAGAGAAATGATTTAGGGTTAGGGTTTTCGAGTTAAGGTGGGGTTGATGAAGCCATGTGTGGCCATGGAGGGAAAAACCAAGGGTTTCCTTCGAAGTTGCGAGAGGAAGAAAAACGGGTTCATGTGCGGCTGA
Source organism: Iris pallida (assembly GCA_029216955.1). Lineage (NCBI taxonomy): Eukaryota > Viridiplantae > Streptophyta > Magnoliopsida > Asparagales > Iridaceae > Iris > Iris pallida. Next base: position 1,551,578 of record JANAVB010018994.1, on the reverse strand, counting down.
GTGTTGAATGGTGAAGTGAGAGAGTGTACTGTGTGCGTGTGTTTTTGTATTTGAGGTTAGGGTTTCTCGATCGGATGGGCCGGGTAAAGTTAGAGAAAATTGGTTTGAGGAGTGTTGGTTTGAATGTTAAGAGTTAAGGGATTGTCGTGGGCCTGGTCGGTTTGAAGTGAAGAAGGACTGGGTCGGGATGAATTTGGGAATAGAAGTAAGGTTATGAGCTCGAGTTTTGGGGATGTTAGCATTATGATCATTTTGATCACCCTACTTATTATCATGCAGTATTATTACTTCTTGTCCCTACAAATGTTAGTAATAGTTTAAATATTTATCAAATTGATTAGTGCCTACTTTTGAGGAGTATCAGTTATTAGCAGTTATATTCTAAAATATTAGTTTTCTAAATAATTTAATTAACAAGCATTTTTATGAACATAAATATTTTCCTTGCTAAGTATAGTTAAGGTATTTTTACTAGTGACTATTTTAAAGCTATATTTTATATTTTCTAAAATATTGTTAGCTAGGATTATATTAAGCTTAATGACGAGCAAGATTATGGGTAGGAAATAATTTAATTAGTTATTGTCTTGAGTAGAATCCTAACCAACTTGTACCTAAAAACTAGGTGGACATTCAGATTTATGCTTTACAACTCTCGTTCTTCCAAGCAAGGCAAGTACACTGACTTGAGCTATTTACTTTTGTTTTCCTGTCATACGTCATGTTCTCATGTTGGACACGAGATTCATATGATTGTATTGTGCATTGTTCATCGTATTGTGAGTCATTATTTCTTGCGGGGATTGAAAGAAATATTGACTAGTATGTGACCACACCCAACCTAGGTATTATGAATAGCCTAATCGTACACCTCACGTACGATTAAGCCAAACCTTGTAGTATTATGGTATTATGAATTGTGAATTGTGGATTGTGGTCCCCAGCCGGTCACACATTAGTTTAATATTTCAAATTTTATACTTGCATTGATTGTCGTGTTCATTGTCTTGTTCATATTGATTGTCGTGTTTATTATTCTGTTTCTGTACTTCAGTTTCATATTCCAGTCTTGTACATTGTGTCATATTGTAGTCCATATTGTATCTGTATTTCAGATTACATTGCCAACTATTTCATGTCGGGATTGTACTTTGCTATTTTTCTGATAGGATACATTGCAGGTGCTTGGACCCATATAGAGCATGGTGACATCATTAGAGTTTCAGGATATTATTTATTGTTTAGAGATTGTATATGGATATTTTATTTTAGATTTCTTCATTGTATATTTTATTTTTACCGGATTTGTCTCCATATGATATTGTATAAATTGATTTGGTGGATTATTGTGATCTTTCTGGAAACATTTTTAGAAGCTGTGATGATTATATTATATTGTGCCTTGGAGTTTTCCTTAGTATTGTTACAGCTTACTTCGTCGTGTCCATCGACGAATGCTGGGCCTGTCCGACACGTACCCAATTATTAGGGAGTGGGTCGTGACAGCGTTGAGTAGTAGTGTAGATATGTGATCATACCCTTTTCGTGCATGATATTGTTCCTCATGAGCGTTAATCATACACGCACATATTATTAACTAGGCCATAAATTCCCGTGCAAGTTTCTAAGCCGATCACATGTTGAAACTAGTGTTCACTCACTTAGATAAGTTAATTCCAGATTATTGTACATGATATTTCCTGCTCTAGTAGCGACTCAGTTAGACCAGATTTTAGTACCATATTTATCTCCGGCTTTTGACTCTTGGCATGTTATTATTTGAGACTTGTTATTTGAGATATTAAACTCTTAGACTCTCCTTGGACTTGTATTATGTTTATGCTAGATTCTCCTGGATATTTTATATCATGTCTTTGTATCTTTAGCTTGTCATTTATCTTCCTTATAGTCATTGTGATTGAGTAATCATTATTTGTCCTCCTTTTGGAGTTGAGATATTTTGATAGGTTATGATATACAATATTAGTTAGTATAGTTGACCTAGACAACGTTCTACCACCGATGTTGCGGCGTAGGCTGGACATTGTCTCGCACTTGTGCCCTTACATTTAGTGCAAGTCGTGACATGTCTCCACAAGTATCTTATGACTATGTTATCATTTGACACTATTGATTTGTTTATTGGAACATTTTTGTCCTTTTTCTGTATGGATGACATATTATAACTCTATATTTTCTTACTGGTGTTGAGTGTTCCATCGATGGGGTCGATGAACCCAGGGAATTTAATGGAGGGTTGCTCCGAGTCTACTATTTGTAAACTGTGATTTAAACTGTATGTAGATTCTGAATGGAAAACAAACGGATATGATTCTAATTTTTATATTCTTTAAAAGTTTAGCGACATTAAGCGACGACTAGCGACGTCTTGTAATGTCGCTAATCGTGTATCAGAACATCGCTATCCTGTGCCGGCGACGTCGCAAGCTGTTGCCAAACGTCGTTAAACTGCTGACATGACAAATTTGCCATGTCAGCATCCTCCTAGCTATACGTCGCTATGTACTAAATAATCGGCGATGTTTAGCCACAAATAGTGACATTGCGGATTAGCAACCCCTCGTCGCTAAACGTCGCTATCATCAAGAATATTAGCGACGTGCTTTCGTCGCTAGGAGACGTCGCTATAGCGACCATCAACGACATTTTGTGCGCTAGCAAATATGGAATATGCAACATCACATTTTTGTCACTAAAACGTCGCTAATCACGATTAACAACGTTTTTCTACATTTTAGCGACTTTTTTGTGTCGCTATAGTGTCTTATTTCGATAGTGAGGCATATTTCCAAAGAAAATATTATCTAATTATAATATACTAAATAATATTAGTATGGTGAAAGAATGTTAAAAAAATATTTTTGCATAAATAATTTATTTTATTATCTAATGATAATATATAAATAATTTAAATTTATGCATATTACCAAAAAAACATTATAAAATAATACCAAAGTGACCTCCACTTAATTAGAAGTAGTAAAATATTAAAAAATGAAACTACCTCTCCATTTGCGTTTTAAACACATATGTCGAACGTTTAAATTAAATATGCAGCCATTGCTGGCCGGCATGAACTGCAACCACTATTTTTTGGGGATTTTATGTCGGCAATTCAATTCCTTCCGAAACATCTGAAGTGGCTCAACACATGATCCAATGCAAAAACTGCACAAAGACAACCACTTTCATTCTACTTTTATGTAACCAAATAGTCCTCTACTCAAATTGTGTTACAATATTTGCATACATTATATTTTGTATGTGGAAGTAGAAAAATTCACATATATGTTTGAAAACGTTAAATATGAAGGAGGTAGAAAAGTAAAAAAAACATCATAATAACAAAAAAACTATTATTTATATGACTAAATTGGTGATAATTTATTAATAGTAATTATTTAACTTTTTTTAATTATTTAAGTATTAATAATTAATATCACCCCAAAATTATTAAGTTTGTTTAATGTACTAAATTATATTACTAGTACATTATTGTTACTTATTTTAATTATTTAATATTAGCTAAAAAATATACTAATTATTTTGGTACTAATTTAAATAAAATAATTAGAACTAATTATTTAGTAATAACTACTAATATTTAACTAATATTTAGTATTAATTATTTAATTATTTTATTTAAATGTGTGTTCGGGTCGATCAAAGGTTTGGATTGCTTATCTACCACCCAGCAAACTCAAGGGTCAAAGTCGTAGTGTGCTAGTGCATTCGAGGACGTATAATCTACGGATTAAACTAAGTGCAAGGTTCTAAAAAAAGAAAGAACAAGCAACTAAAAAAGTTGTTTCTATAAGTGATGCTAATTTTTTTTCGTAGCACGTTAGCGCATCAGTTTTGAAGCTTACATGTATACATTGAGTTTATTCCGGGCACCTTGTTCATCTTACAGCTCATGTTTCATATGAAAATATCATATGTCACAATAATTAGATTGCTTCTTTTCTAAGAGGTACAAATAATTCTTCCATATACCATTGGAGAACCTTTTCTTTTTCCCCCTTGCTCTCTCTCTCTGTGTCCGCAACAAGATGTCAAAGCGTAGGGATGGATGGATAATAGAAATAGACTTTCGTATCTATTTCTGTTAGGACTTTGCTCCACTTTGATATGGACTTCTACCGATAATTGCGTGGTAGATCACTTACAATAGCAACGTTAAATTTAGAGGTATTCAATGGACATTATCAACCTACGAAAAATTAATGGATTAAATCAACTAGATATGCTGAAATTTAGCTCAATGCAATGTAGATGTTCCTCCATTTCACCTATAAATTGGTAAAGCTTCCACCATTAATAAACTATCCAAGTCATTGTCAGCAAATACTAATACAAAACAAGAGAAATGGCTTTCGGATCATCCAACAAGGTCCTCCTGTTTGCAATGCTGATCATGCTTGCGATTTCCACCACACAAGCAAGTAAGCTTTTCTTATTTTCCTTTATCTCGTATAACCAATTTAATTACACCTAGAAGATATCATTGTTCGTTAGTCTTTTTTAAGTTAAAAGATGGGACAGAAAAGTTTCCTGCTAAATTTTTTCCTAATATAAATCATAAGATAGAACATTCGGTACCAGTGGCAAATACGACAAGTACTAAGACAGCTCAACGCAAACTTATATACAAATAAGAAAGATGTGCAATAATGAACTTTAATGATATTCTAGACGAAGAAGAAACCATATTCTGACTCCATGATAAACCCATGTAAAATTTTGAAAGAACTGCTATACTGGTCATTTTGCATTAGATTGGTAACCGTCCCTCCCCTTCATATCCTTCTTAGATTTGGAGGCTTCGCCCGCCAAAAAGTGAAACAAATGGTCAAGCTTCCCGATGAGAGCATCACGATCAACAGAAGTTCTATTAAAATTATGTTGTTTCTCTTCCTCGTAAATGTAGCAAACTACAGCCATAATGGCTCAATCGTTTTGCATCTTCCTCTAAATTGGAAGACATATGTCTCTTAATATATACTTTCCAAGAATGGTAGAGATTATTAGCAGAACAATTATTCCCAATCAGTTGATATACATAGAAGAGGTTAATAAGCAAGATTTTTTTATTTATGTATGACATTTGTGAGATAATAGTTCTTTGTTTACCAACAAATTCTTTGCAGTGGTCAGATTTCACTGCGGTGGGTATTGCTTATCGAGCTGCAAAGATGGGTGCTTGCTTGCTGGATATAAACTAGGTGGTACTTGTCAATCCAACTAGCTAATAATATGGTCACGTGCTGCTGCATGTCCCCAGCTAGCTGATGGCCAAGGATCAGGACCTTGTTTCCTTTAAATTCTTGTTATCAAACTATCGTGTCAAGATGAGAAAATAATATCTTTCTTGTCAAAAAATTCATATTTGTGTGATTTATCCAATATAATAAAATAAATAAATAAATATGATATGATTTATTCTGGAGAAGTTATATTGTTCTTAGTTCCTGATACAAAATATTGAGAGGCTATCTTCAGGTAAATTCTCTTTGCTTGAAAAAACTAAGAATTCTATAAGTAACATAATAATCTTCCAATATTTATGCTAGTCATGGAGCATATATCATATAAGTTGAGAACCTTATAGTGGAAAAGAAATAGTTTCTAAACTTAGTATCAAGAAATAGTGTTGTCCTTGGCCTGAAATGTTTTTCGAAATGACCTCCCGCATAATATCTTTCTTGAGAATGTATACCAACATGGGCAGCATCAGTTGTACTACCGTTTCTTCTTTTTTAACACAATTGGCCAGGCATATTAGAAGTTTGAAACAAGCTATTTCAGTCTTCCAAGTTTCTGAGTAAATATGGGTGACTTCATGCATCAAAGAAGAACAAAGTGAGGGAATTTATAAAAACCGGTTTATTGAAAGAAGAAACTGAATTTGAGTTCCTCAAAGGCCATATTTGGTTTGCAAAATTGGGGCCTCGTAAAGAAAAGTCCTTTATTTTGGGTTTTGATGCCAAAGGAAAGGAGCATGAAAAAAATAGTTCTCGTAGAAAAACATTAGGGAAAAATTATTTTCCCTATCCACCACTAGGAATTTACTTTGCCTTCCAATTTTAACTGATTATTACAAAAAATTAGGATTAAACTATCCCTGTCGAAAAATGTATTTTGACTATATTTTACTACTCTATCCTACCACCGGAAAAAATAATGAAAATTGTAATTTTCTATGCTGAAAGGAGGCCAAAATTCTAAAACATTTAAACCACGGTCATGAGTTGAGTACATAAATGTACAATCTTGAAAGAGAAGGGCCCAATGAGGAATGGATTATCGTCTAGACGTATAAGTCTCTAAATATCGTTGTAATTCATCTGTTTGGTCACAACTCAACCTGAACAATAAATATGAAATTTTCTAGCAACTCTAGTAGATCCTCACATTATGTGCTACAACGAAATATAATTTGGTGGAATTAATGTCGAGTTACATTATCTTGACTTGGATTAGAAGTCTAACTTTTGTGAGGAATAATGAAGGTTATGTGAGAGGTTATGTGTTGCTTATTGGATGTATTCTTCAAGTAAAAAATATTAACATGTGATATATATATATATATATATATATATATATATATATATATATATATATATATATATATATATATATATAGCTCAACTGGTTACTCACTGAGGCCCCGGCCCGAATGGGCTCAGGTCGAATCCTCTCGCCCCCTCCCCCACCCCCCACACCGCAGTGGTGCTTCCAACTTAGGAAGTATAGGTGGCCACATAAGGATACCATATATATATATATATATATATATATATATATATATATATATATATATCATATATAATAAAAAAATATATATATATATAATATATATATATATATATATATATATAAGAGCCAGCAGAAGAGCCAGCGAGGGCCGGCCGGCGCACCCCTGCTCGCCACCCCCCCCCCACTTCTCCTCCTGGTCGGGTGGCCGGCCGCGCCACAGGGCGCCCCCTCCGTCCTACGCCGGCCTGTCGAGATACGCATGGCCTTCCGTCCACCTCCTCCTGTCGGGAGCCCCCTTCCTCCTTGTCGGCGCCTCCTCGGCGGCCACTTTCCCCACCCTACCTCCTCCTCCCCCCACCTCGGCATCGTCGGCATCCTCGGCGGCCCAAGTGCCATCGGGCTCCTCGCCGGGAGTCGCTCCACCAACCAACCCCTGGGCATCCCTCCGGACCCCATCCCTTCTGGGCCCAGGCCGGTGGCGTGCCCGGATCCGACTGGCGCTTCCCCCGCTCCCCCGGTGGTCCATCCCCGGACCACCGTTTCTGCCGCACCTCCTCCTCTGGGGTGGCCCAACTCCGTCCACTCCTCGTTGCGCTCGCCTTCCTCGGCCACACCCTCCTCGAGGCCCTCTCCCCTCCGGCCTTGGAAGTCCCTCCTCCCACTTTCCAGCCCCCCGCCTCCGGCCCTAGCGAGTTCTTTCCCACCTCCTGCATCGCCTCCCTCCCCTGGTGGCGATCCCAGCGGCCCAGGCCCTTCCTCGGCTGTGGTGCTCCTCCCCCCATCTCTTGGGCACTCGTGGCAGCTCAGCCGCCTACGGCGCGCGCGCCAGCAACGGTGGCCTTACTGCGGCGTCCCCCCTGGGCGCTCCTCTCTGTGCGGCGCCCTCCTCCTTGTCGCCGATGCTCACTGTCTTCCTGCTGTCCTCCCTCGACATTAACTTTTTCGCCCTCCGGCGTTCCCTACGACGTATGCTGGTGCCTCGCCGATGATCGCCCGCGCCCGTCGGAGGTCGAACTCCTGCTCCCTTCGACGGTCCCGCCTCCCTCCTCCGCCCCTGGCATTAGTGCCCCCCGCTACCGGAGGTCGAGTCTTCCTGCCCCTTCCCTCCTCTCCTTCCTACCGGCGCATGCCGCCCGTCTACTCCTTCCCCGGGCCCTCGCACCTCCTCTCCGCCCGGCGGTCGCCTCGCTCCTCCTCCTCTCCGCCCGCGACGGCGACGTCCTCCTTCCTGAGGCCCCCAGCCCTCATAGCCCCTTCGCCGGAGCCTCCCTTCGTCGGAGCCTCCGCGCTCGTCACTCTCCCCCGGCCACCGTAGACGGCCCCTCGGCTACAGGCTGAGCAAACCCCCCCACCACCTACCCCTCCCCCGGGCTCCGTGCCATCCTCGCGCAGTGTTTCCCCTTGGAGGAAGTGACCCCTCGGGCAGCGCAACCGCCTAACCCCATTGGGCCCTACGCCCCACCTACCACTTCTTTCAAATTTTGAAATTCAAGCTCCCCCGAGTTTGATTTAAGAGCTACAGTCTCCCAAAAAAAAACAAAAAAATCTTTTTCTATTAACTTATATATATATATATATATATATATATATATATATATATTGTCTCTAATGTTGGTTAATGTCGGTTTTTAGTTAGGACTTTTGCACAGGGTTCCACCCTCTTCTGTAGGAACTTGGGCTATCCCGGTTCCAACCTCCAGCTTTTCCATTTCAATGAAGGCTTTAGCCATTGTTATATATATATATATATATATAATATATATATATATAATATATATATATATATATTTTGTTATATATATATATATATATATATATATATATCCTTTTGAGCCATTCTTCTACTATGTTTTCTCAAACTCCACCCAAATTTTCATCCATCACTCTCATAGAAGAGGAGTCCAATTGCTAAGAGATTCGTGTCCGTATCGTGTCCTTTTGGCTTTTCATTGTGAATCCATCTCCCAATAGATATACATCTCATTTTTCTCTCAACTAGACTATAATTGTTCAATTTGACCCTTAGAAATTCACCCATGGACTAGAACTACTAATAGGAGGAAGAATTAGGCTCTAATGACTCTCTATGTGAAAGTTGTATTGAGTTTTATGTCAGTTTTGGGAAAATTCCGAGATTGGTGCACCAAGTGTTCATTATTTGGTTATTTAGATCTTTATATTAGAATTGCTTGTGTGCGTCTAGATCCGTATGTACAATTGGATACGTGTCGGGCGTATCCTGATACGTAGAACACGAGGTCATTTTGGGGGTTATTTCTTCAGACATTTGTGGTACACATGTCCAATTGCACATGACACTTGTCACTAACTATATTATGTTATATATATATATCTATATATATATATATATATATATATATATAAGACTTGCTCATGTGGTTTGGTAGGATTCAGACAAGATTTGGTATGGGTATCTTAGGCGATCTTAGATTAGTGCGATAGGGGGGAGATGCACACCAAGTTTGTGTTTGTGCACGTATTTGTGTCTTATTGTGGATACACGTATATGTACACCCATTAGATATGTGTTTTTGTGTCTTGTGGGATATTTTGGAAATGTGTATATATGTGTTTGTGAAAGTCATAGTATGTGTAGAGAAATGTACAGTGTGATATATGTGTTTGTGAATGTCATGGGTATTACATAGGCTTGTGGGTATGTTTAATAGTGGTGTGTGTAGAACACATATGGTGATGAATGTGTAATATTGAACGATACACATATGTGTCTTGTGATAGTTTGTGTGTGTGTGTGTGTGTGTGTGTGTGTGTGTGTGTGTGTGTGTGTGTTAATGTGATGGTTAGATGCATAGGCTAATAGATAGTTAGATAGATAGACATTTGGCTAAATTGATAGATGTTTATATAGGTTGATAGTTAGATAGAGGGTTGATAGAGAGGGGGAAATAAATAGCAACAGCAACAGGAACAACAGTAGGAAGCCCTGTTGTACTATGCAACATGGGGATCAAAGATGATAAACAACAAC